>OZ023171.1:29466456-29497215 GCA_963678695.2 Diplodus puntazzo | reverse complement strand
CACACACACACACACACACACACACAAGATTCTTTAAGTGCATAAGTGCTGTGATTGAAGTGCAACGATACGAACATACAAGTGAATATATGGGGGTCAGGAGTAGAGCTTAGATCGGGCCCAAAAAATCAAGCCTGAACCGAGCCCGTACACGTTGTGTCCGAGACGTTGGTTGGTTTATTTTGGTTAATTGCTTAGTTTTGGTCAGTTGTGAATATGGTTAAGGCTGTCTTGGTTAGGACAGTTTTGGAAATTGAGCACCATGGGGACAGTGTTGACTGTTTGTGGTGCACATGATAGAATTTGAGCTTTCTCTGGTACGATGAAGGAACATTTCTCCTTTGGGATTCGTTCATAAATCTTGATAGTGTTGCAGTGAAAACGGTTAGAGCGGTTGTCTCCGGGGCACATCCCTGGATTTAAGGGGGTCGCTGTTTTTACTGTTGCCTTGCTGGTTCTAGTGGTTTTTAGTGCATAAATACCCGCTGTAAGTAACTGCATGAAGACTAGGGTTGAGATTAGTAAGTTTCTGCGTAGGTAGTTAGCGGGAAGCTCTAATTTTTTCTGCACCTCAGGGATCAAGATTGTTTTGTTATGGCTACTGTTACTGATTTTGTTCAGTCTCCATCAGATGAACTTTTGAATAGTTGCACAAAAGAGCATCTCTTGAAGCTTGTTGAGCATTATGACGCAATATTGAAGAAAAACAATTGAAGGAGGAAATTAAAGGGTCTTTGAGGGCTGCTTTAATTGAAAATGGTGTTTTGCAGAGTCCAAGTGGCAATGTTGCGATTGTGGGTTCTACTGCAGTAGCATTGACTTTTGAGCAGCAAAAAGAGCTGTCGCTGTTGCAGATGGAGAGGGATAAAATGGGTATAGAAAAGGAACGGCTAAGGCAGTCTTTGGAAAAGGAAAAACTGGAGTTGCAGCAGTACCGATTATATCTAATTAAGGCACGCATGCTATCAGGTGATGCTGGTGCTGGGTGTTCAGAAGAGTCTGTGGCATCTGGTTCACAAAGTATGAAAAGGTTTGACGTGGTGAGCAACTTGCATCTTGTACCGAAGTTTGAGGAGAGAGACCCAGACATGTTTTTCTAGGGTTTCTAGGAAATCTACAGCCAGAATTATGTTACTTACAGCTGACTATATATATAGATATTTAGACTGAAGCTCTCTTGCAGGCCCAGAAGTGTGTATTCTTAACTTCGTTCACTCTTTCTTGTTTTGTTAGAATCACTTGATAATGTTCAAACACCAATATCATTTAAACTACTTCCAATAAAGAAAAAACAAAACTGAGGCTGGTGGCTGCATACAGCCCATAATTTATCTGGTTTCTTTGGTTTCCACACAACAAAATAAGGATGCAGGCCTGATCTGAACCACAGGTGAGCTCAGCTAGCTTTCCACTGTCACTCCACTCAGTCCTCACAGTTATCAACCACTTTGACTTCATGGTCGGGTCGACTCCACATCTCAGTTGAAAACCATGAACTGAGCTGAAGTCAGTTTCAGTTCATTCAGTCTGACAAACAGACACAAGCTAACAAAAATGCTTCAGAAATAATAAATGTCCATCATGGCCTCCATGAAAAGAGTTGCTCTCTGATCTCTTCTTCCTCTTCACTCGACTCCATCTCTGCTGTCTGACCTCTGGCCTGCTCATATTACATAAGATGTGAATAAGAAATGACCTCCTACAACCTGGCTGCTGTAGCTGCAGAGTTTGATGCAGATCTGATGGTTCGACTGAAATTCCACATAAAAAGGATTAAACTGCCTCCTTCAGATCAATCCACTGTCACAACAGTCCCACTGTAGTTTAAAATCCTCCTGACAGCTCACAGCCACATACAGAATAATATAAAAACTGATGTTACAGTCTACGGTAGCCACATGTAGTAAAATAAAAATAATAATAAAAAATATTCCAGACCTTTGTAGATGGATTTTAAGACTTTTAAATAGCTTCTAGGGTATTTTTGAAGAAACTGAATCAATGCTTTATATTCAATGTCTTTCAGAGCTGCAGATACTCTGATACTGCTTCAACTAAAGATCATCAAGTACTCCTGTTTCTGCTTTCACCCAGTTATAATGCAGTCAGTGTAACTAACTTTGAGTGTTTCCAAACTAAAAACTAAACTTTGTCTTTCAGGGCTTCCGTACATACCAGAGAATACAGCAGCTTTACCTTCACTCTGAGAGGAAGAAGGTCCTCTGTTCTCTGGAGTCTCTCCAACATCACCCACAGTCACTGACACTGAGAGAGGTGAAGACAGAGATTATGGCTGGGTTGCACCAAGAAGGATTCATTTAATCTAATCTGAGTTTAGTTAAACTAGTTTAAAATGAGTTAATCCAGATTTTAAATCAGGCAGAGCTCTGCTGGACCATTAAAATAAATCTCTGCTCAGTTAAACAGTGTTTATTTCTGTGAACCAGAGCACCATCAAACCTCCATCCTCTCCAGTAACAATTACTGATGCTTCAACCTTTTCTCCTCATTATGAAATCAGGCCTCTTTGTTTCTCTTTGCTGAAAACAATGAGCTTCTGTACTGAGAGGCCTGTTCCTTTACAAGTATTGTGTGGTCGACTCACTCTCTTCTTCTGAAAATGATATTAAAATACAGAATGTGACTGACCTTCTGGTCCTGAGCTGTTGGCTGACAGACTCTGCACCAGGTCATTCCTCTTGATCTTCTCTAAAATCTTCTTGGTCACCTTCAGAGCTCCATCAAGGTTAAAGGTGTTCACCATCAGATCCACTGTGTCCCGTCTTTCTGCTCCCTCCAGCCTGGACTGTTTGATGGGTTGGTAGCCTTCCAGGATGTCAGGCAGCTTCAGATGCCATTTAAAATCCTTGAATTCATCAACTTTTAGATCCTCCAGAGTGTTGAAAATGTCCTCTGGTGTCATCGTGGCTCCCTGCTAAAGACAGGCAGTGTTATCACCTGAAGGAAAACCAGCCAGACTTCCATCAGCTGGGAAACATCAGGGAAGACCGTCTGAACTGTAGAGAAGCTGCTGCATTTATGAGCTGACACACTGCGACCTGTACTGACAACATACACAAACTGCTGACCTTTTTATTCTCTGCTCTGCTGGCAGAGATGATTAAAACACAGAAACATGACCCTGGTTGTACAGACTGACCAATCAGTGGTCTGCACTGTTTTAACTCCACCTTTCAGTATCAGATCAGTGTGCGAGCTACGTCACCAGGACAGTAACATGCACGGCTTACATCTCACCTGAAATGTCTTCAGACAAATTTCACTGAGATATTTTCATAATATAAGAAAAAGTTTCCTAACCAGACTCCATGTTGGTCCAGTTTTACATATACACTGCTAACGAGTGGCATTCGTCCAATCAGGTGCAGCCAGTGAGTGTTTGCCTACATAACAACATGGCTCTCTTATTGTGAGCTCACGTTACTGTGACATGTTGGGAGATGATGTGGTGATAAGAGTGATACAAACACACAGCAGGACCTGACACTCCCTCATCTCTCAGCAGGAAAGTCAGCTCAGATTAAAATCACTCAATTAAACAAAACATGAAAAGACTCATTTTGTTGAGAAAGTGACATTTCATAGAATAACTAGTGAGTTCATTCATGAACATTCAGAACTTTAAATCGTCTTCATTCATTCATCACTGCTCTCATCCACAAGTTGATGTTGTAGTTTGTTCATCAGAGGTGAGTCATGTTACCTGTCACAGTTCTCACCTGTTAAAGTCCAGATGAGGTCAAAGAGTAGTTCTTCCTTCGTCTACAGACTCTGAGATCCAGAGTCCAAAATGCAGGAACAATGAAGCCCCGACAAGAAGAAGAGAAAGAACAACAGGTTGATGATTGAATGAGGGAGAGAGAACAGTCTGGAAACTCATGACAACATGTGACAAACACAAAGTGCATCAACAAAGAGACAGAGAGGTCGACTGGAAGCAACAACACACATCTGACACACATTTACAATAAACTGTCTCTAATATCTGGATCCCTTCATGACACGACGACACTGTCAGAAATGGAGGATATAATGTTGAATTTACTTATTCGATAGGCTGAAACTTTCTGATGTCACCATGTCACATGACAAACATACAGAGCTCCGACTGGAGGAAACTACTGAAGCTTTATGAAGACAGATTCACTAGAAGACTGAATTGAAGCATCTCTTTGTTGACTGTTTTTGAGTTTTTGTCTTCACTGTAATATCTAAGAAATGAATTAAATGAAATTGTGTCTGTTGTTTGCTGGATTGTTTGAAGTAGTGTTGTGACGTTCACGAACGAACCGATTCTATTGAACGGCTCGTTAACATGAACGATGGGAACCGAGTCGCAGCTGGGAACCGTTCTTTTTTTATTTTTATTTTTTATATCACTGTGTGCTCCTCCTTTGCTCCTCCCCTGAGTGGGACAGAGAAGTTACATGGGGAGGAGCGCAGCCCAGCTGCACGGAGCTTATTAGATATGCAAATGTAGCATGACGCCACCTGAGTTGTGCACGCTGCCTTTGCATAAAAAAAACAACAAAAAAAACAAAGCTAAACACGTGACTGCCCCCTGCACTAAAAGCTGTTTTGCACTGAAATTCATTGTAGCCTGCTTTGTTTTTTAATGTTTATTTGTAAGTGTTAAGGTCACGGTGTTGCATGAATAACAAGTCATGGTAGTTTTACACACATACAAACAATTTGTACAAAGGGTAAATCCAAAATAGTGATGTCACTGTCAAAGCAGAGTGATTTGGCGCAACCATGTGGAATATTTACAATGAATCCAGATCAGACTTTAAAATCTAGTCCACATATGTCAAATGAGGTTATAATCAATATTTCAGAATAATTCAAACTCAGATATTGGTGGGATATCTAATTTTGTATTATTTTGTTCCAAATCTCACCCCATCATACCTCCCAGTGATTATTTCCAAGATAAAATGAGTTACCACCAGGCTGGCTTCTTAAAACTTAATAAACATAAAAATCAGTCAAATGAGCCAGCTTTTTGAACGGCTCTTTGAAAGGAATGGCTCACCAAGATCCGGCTCCCCTCAAAGAGCCATAAATCCCATCTCTAGTTTAAAGGCTCTACTAATATACTTTGGCTGTTTAGTTTCCTTCAGGCTTTCAGAGGATTCCAGTTTAATGGACTTGAAGAGGATAACATGTTTTAGTTATTAGTTAGTTATTAATATATAAGGCTAGAAACATGAAACCAGACAGTCAGTGGTATCTGAATCTTGGACTACTTATGGAAAATACTTTTTTTTTTTTCTCTCGTCGTCCTTTACTTTGAAATCCGGAAGCATACCTTCGTGCTACCCTCAGTTCATTACGAGAATAATGACTGTAAAAGTCTTGTATGTTTCATGGTTCTGATGTGAGACTGCAGTCTGACTCACAGTCAGTAGAGGTGTATGAATCCAGCTCGCAAGCCTCCGGCATCGAGCCTCGCAAGATACGAGTCGGCTGTGTTTCTGGCATCGAGGCTCACGACCTAGCCCGCAAGCCAAGGCGGGAAACACTCATAGCAAGCTCGTAGCCAGTAGCTCGTAGCACACAGCCGTAAACACAGCCGACTCGTCTTAGCACTTGCTTGCGAGCCGCGATGCTAGCAACGTCCACGACTCGAGTCACTGAACTCGTCGCTGATTGGATGTCGCGGCGCGATGCCGCCTGAAAAGTTGGATATTTTCAACTTTATTTGCGTCGCTCCAGACGCGCCGCGCCAGACGCTTCAGACGCGCCGCACCAGACGCTCCATTCGCGCCGCCGGCGCCTGAATCGCGTGTCATCGCGCCATTTACATTGATTTTAAATGTAGAGTTGACGCTCCATTCGCGTCTATCGGTTCGGTCTGAACGCCCCATTAGGATCAACACACACACACACACACAGCACGCACACGCACGCACGCACGAAACCATATTGCGTACAAAATGCGCACGGTAGATAACCGTGGCGTTTTTATACCGCCGTTTTGACATCCCTTTGCACAACAAGAATTTATTTATTCATTAAAAAAAACACACACAAAAGGGCACTTTTTAATACAAGGCAAAAAGGGCAGGGGCTCAAGCACCCCTTGGGCCTTATGTGTGCACGTGCCTTATGTAGCATAATATGAAACATAAAACATAAAATGAAATTAGTACGATTTGCAAAATAAAATAATTCATATATAACTATTATATAAAAATATTAAGTAGTATATTGTAAGTAGGCTATTATTATCTCTATTTGGGAACTTTATCCATTTACATCATTCCTACCTCAGTATTCTATTATTTATTTGTTTAATTTTATCTTATTTAGTATGTCTTTTATTTTTCCAATCCTATATAATGTTTTATTGCATTGTGTTTTTTTTGCTACGTTAGTGTTTAAGAGACAATGGGCTAGGACTGAGTTTCCATGGTGATTAGGCAACACTGACTCAAGTGACTCGCACAACCCGGTTCAGTTTGGTGAGTGACTCCATAATGACTCGAATCCCTAAAAGGAACCGTATATACCAGCTTTAACAGTCAGAGCGGGTTCAGCACGATTACCGTAAATGTTGGTGCGTTTGCGCACCGGAAAAGAAGGTGCAGCTGATTTGACCGAGAAAATGGCTGGCTGGACCTGGTGTGAACGGGTCCGTTAATGACGTGTTTGACCCGGTACGGACGGGTCCGTTAATGACGTGTCTGCGAGACTTGAAAGCGTCTCTCCGTGTTTACTTTCGGTTTGTCTTCAGTCGGTCGCCGTCTGTCCCGAGTGAGCGCACTGACGTGACTTCCGCTCCGTCCGATCGTTAACAAAGTTAAATGAACTCTGTCTCAGTTTTCAGTCTCATTAGAAAATTAATGTGATCAAACTCACCTGTTTGTTTCTCAACTCTGACGGCTCCTCCGTCTGCTCACTTCCTCGTGACGTCACTGTGGAGACAATTTCCTGTTCAACCTGAACTCCCTCTGAACCATCAGAACTTCAAAATAATGTTTTATCTCTCACCTGATTGGCTGACAGGTGACAGCGGTCAGCCAATCAGCTGTGTGCTGTCACCGTCAGCCAATCAGCTGTCTGTTGAGTGTCAGATATCACATCAGGCTCACCGGGAGGCCCCTGGCAGCCCATTGTACCAGGTAAAGAAAAGGATCAGAAGAGATATAGATGAATCAGAATTATGAGATTAAAAAGTTCAAATGAGGAAAAAGTATCAGCATTAAACTCATAATGTGACCACACACACAGAATACCAACAGTCACATCTATCTATACACACACACACACACACACACACACACACACAAGAGGAGAGAGGAAGTTAACGAGCAGATTAAACTGGTCTGAGTTCAGTCAGAGCCAGAAACTTGAGTTCAGATGGTGGACAGTTGGATTTTTCTGTTTATAATGAAAATAGGAGTCAGAATATTTCCTTTCTTCACATTTATGAGTTTATGTTGTTGATTATGAGACTCAGTAGTGAACTGAAGCTGCAGGCTGTCAGACTGTCACCTCTGAGAGACAGAGGGCTGTTAGCAGCTAGCTGTTAGCATGCTAACTTCAGCAGACATCTCGGCTGCTGTGGCTCAGGGGTAGAGGCATCTACAGACTGCTCCTTTAACAATGTGACCATATTTCAAATTGTGAAAGAACTGATGTCTACTTATCAGCAATCTGTAAAAGAAGCCAGGTCCTACTATTTTTCTAATATCATTTCAACAAACCATCATAACCCCAGAATTCTTTTTAAAACCATTGAATCCGTTATCAACCCTCCTCCTAGCCAACAGACTGGAGCCACCCCAATGATCTGTGAGCAAATGTTATCCTTCTTCACTAACAAAATAAATGAAATTAAACTCCAGATTGGTCATGCCACTGGTGACCCTGCTTCTCCACACTGCAACCCCTCTGCCTTGCTCAGTGAATTTCAGCAGCTTTCACTGTGCACTTTAGATTTTATGCCTGCAAGGTTTCTCAAAGAGGTTTTTAAAAATGTTGGTCCCACTATTTTATTGAATGTAAATAGCTCACTGTTCACTGGCTGTGTTCCCTCCTGCCTAAAGCATGCAATAGTGCACCCACTTCTTAAGAAACCGAGCACTGACCCTACTGATTTTAAACATTTTAGACCTCTTTCTAAATTACAATTTTGTAAGACTGTTTACTTAGAGTTGAATTATTTTATGAATACTTATGATATATTTGAAACCTTTAAAATCTGGTTTCTGTGCACATCATAGTACTGAATCTGCTCTAATCAAAGTAACAAACAACCTTTTACGTACAGCTGATGCCGGTGAAATTTTAATTTTTCTAGATCTGAGCTCTGCATTAGACACTGTGGATCACTCGATCCTACTGGATCACCTTGAGAAGTAGGTTGGCATCATGGATACTACCCTAAAATTGTTTCAATCGTACTTATCAGACAGGTCTTTCTCAGTAGCTATGGGCAATGCCTCCTAATCAGTGGCCCCTTTGGCCTGTGGTGTTCCCCAAGGCTCCATCCTTGGCCCCTTGTTATTCTCTATATACGTGCTACCACTGGAGGATATCATATACAAACACAAAATCCAGTACCTTTGTTATGCAGCTGACACACAAATTTATGTCCCATTAAAAACTGGTGAAGGTGGCAATTTTAATAATCTTTTATCCTGTCTGTCAGATATAAAACGATGGATGTCCCAAAACCTTCTCCAGTTAAACGAAAACAAATCTGGAATAATTCTCTTCGGTCCCTCAAAGTCCATTCCCATTTTACAGAATCATCCTGGAATCTTGTCTTCAAATGTCAAACCTACAGCCAGAAACCTGGGTGTGATATTTGACAGCAACCTGTCTTTTGAAAAACAAATAACTAACGTTTTTCAGTCATATTTCTATCACTTAAGGAGCATCTCAAAGATCAGGTCTTTTCTCTCACAGCCTGATCTCAAGAAGCTCATCCATGCTTTTATTTCTTCCCGGCTAGATTACTGTAATGCATTGTATTCAGGGTTGAGCAAAAAAGCCATCTCACACCTTCAGCTGGTACAAAGCGCAGCTGCCCAGCTTTCAACAAATACTAGAAGACATGAGCATATCAGCCCTGTTTTAGCCTCTCTTCACTGGTTGCCAGTCAGTTTTAGAATTGATTTTAAGATTTTACTGATCACTTTTAAAGCACTTCATGGTTCAGCCCCCAGCTACATTGCTGAATTGCTACTCCCCTATGAGCCAGGGCGCAGCCTCAGATCCTCAGGCAGGGCTCTGCTGGTTTTTCCAGCAGAGCCCTGCCTGAGGATCCCTGCTCAGGACTAAAGGTGGCCGGGCTTTTGCAGTCAAGGCCCTCAGCTCTGGAACTCCCTGCCTGAGAGTCTGAGACTTGCAGAATCAGTAACATCTTTTCAATCACTTCTTAAAACTTATTTTTTCAAAAAAGCATTTTACTTATTTAACCACACTGCTTCATTTTCAACATGTCTTACTTGTCTATTGTTATTGCTGTTGTTTATAGCTTATATTATCATTGGATATTTTATTGTTTTATTTTCTGTATTATTTTTTCCATGTAATTTCTGTATTATTTAATATGCCTGGTTTTGTCTGCATATGTCCTGAAATGTTTTAATCCTGGTTCAACCATGTAAAGCACTTTGTAACTTTGTTTTGGATTGGATTGTTTTATTTATTATTATTATATTAAACCATGCACAAACTAGAGCCTTTAAAAACATTACATTCATTAAATGTTTCCACTACAAGTTACATTTTTGTTCATGTTTGTGAATGTTATATAAATGTATTTTTTGCAGGACACATTAATAAAGAAATTCAAGTTTTTACTTCTTCCCACTTCTTCATGTTTTTAAATACTGCAGACAAAAACTGTCCAACAGCGAGGGAACAAAACCACCAGCTTGATTTTAAAGGAGCACTATGTAGAAATTCAAACCCAGAATATTAATATTTACAGTATTAAATTATTTTGTGATTGACATAACAGAATTCACCTTTAATGGAAAAAGAAACAGAAAATCTTTTTAGTTTGAACTATTTATTGATGGTTTTATATTTCATGTGTATAAACATTTTGTAATTATTCTATTTATTGCTCATTAAAATAAAAACAATTATAACTTTGTAACTCAGTTTATTAATGTAGTTATAAATGAATGCAATGCTTGATTACTTTACTGTTTTGCAGCTCTTGTCACACCACAGAGCTTCTTCAGCCACTGAGAAATAATCAGTTTAAAAGCAAAACACAAAACCAACAAACACATAAATGATGTGAATCAATCAGCAGTTGATGGATTGAATCATTGATCATAAACAGGAAGCCCTCAGTCAGCCTTCTCCTCATCACACCTGCAGCTCTCGGTCCGTTTCCTCCTGGACTCTTGTGTTCACCTGAACAACAACTACACCTGCTGCAGACTGAATGTATGAATATCTGCTGGTGGTGTTTCTGCCTGATGCTGCAGCTGCATCTTCTTCATCATCAGTGAAGTTTTGCCTCCATCTAGTGGCAGAACAGAGAAGCACAGTGTGACCTGCTGACCTCCGTCCTGCCGTCTGCTCCACATTAAACTCCTCTACAGGAGTTTCTGTCTCTCAGCTGAGCTCTGGTCTGCTTCAGGTGGAGCTCTCTGGGCTTCTGGTTGTTTCCAGGATTCACAGTTCAGTGATGCTGGTTGGTGGTTTTGTTCTGCACAGAGATCGAGGCGAGCTGTTCATGATGAGCGTGTTATAGAAGCACGTCACCGTCACATATGGAGGACGTTCAGCCGGAACCAGAAACCCAGAGAGAACAAAGTGGACTGAACCCAGTAAAACACACCAACAGCTGGTGGTGGAGCACAAACAATGTGAGTATTCTTTCTTTCCATTGGCTTTAAAAGTTCACTTTGAGAGCACTTTGACTTCGAGCAGTTCTGTTTCATCTAATGTCTCTTTTAAAAACAGCATCTGTCAGTCTGAATGTTGCAGACATTACTTCTGAACAGGATTGTTTTCCTTCTCAACGTCCAATCAGTGCAGTCCAAGTGTTGATCCATCAGTGTGACGCTGTCAGAGTGACAGTCCACTTATTACAGACAACACAACAAAACTTGTCATTTAAAGATTACAATACGTCATGTGAGACAGTAAAACAGCCAGCTGACAGATTCATCATCACACTTTCTTGTTTAGCTTCAGCTTAACTTCAGCTCTCTAGAGAGGACAGGATCCACCTCACGGAGAGCAGCGATCAGGACTGAGCTGGCTTCATTTCCCTTTCCTCGCACTATGTCGATCAAGTCTCGTGCTCCATCTGCTCGGTCTTTTGTTCTGCAATTCTGCATTTCTTCATCATTTATAATTTTATGACGTGGATGAAGAAGTTCATCCAGCAGCTGTTTCAGAACAGGTTCAGACACTCCTTTTACAAACTCTGTCCTAACAGAGAACAGCCTCTCCTTTGCTGGGACCCTGTCCTCTGCTGGGACCCTGTCCTCTGCTGGGACCCTGTCCACTGCTGGGACCCTGTCCACTGCTGGGACCCTGTCCACTGCTGGGACCCTGTCCACTGGTTTCCTTTGTGGAGTTTCCCATCTTAAACCTGGAAGACAACCGGAAAAAACACTTTTTTGATACTTGTTTAATAACGAACAATCACTTTTGATCATTGATTTAAAGGGGAAAAAGTGGATAAAACTGTATTAATAAAGTGTTCACCACCTCAACAACTTCAGTGCTTCTGGCACTGATTCTACAATTTTCACAGGTGTGTATGTTCCTGCGCTGTCATGCCGGCATCTCTTTTTCTCTGAGGTCTAATGATGCGTTGTGAGGTGAATTATTTTTCATATGAAGTCAATGTCAATAAAAAGAGGTGAATTCACATTTATTCAATCTGGGCAGTGTGAATGATGCGAACATGCTTTCTTGTTAGTTGAAAATATTGAACTCAAGTGAGGATTTGGCGTCACTCTTTCCTGAAAGTCAAAGTATGGAATACTTTTGTGAGTTTGTGATTTTGGGCTGTATAAATAAAATGGCTTTGATTTGAAAAGGGGTCTAAATGTGACTTTATTGTCTGTACTGACAGCGAGACACACAGGAAAGATTGTTGGTGGGTTACGAATGTCAATGAAACTAAATTACATTGATGTAAGCACTCATGCTGCCAGGTTAGTATATGGAAACATGAAAAGAATTATATGAGATGGAGCAAAACGTGAACATCCCTGAATGTGAACAAGAGCTCCACATATTCATCATATTTTACTCTCTAGTTGTGTTTTACAGTCCAGACCCTGACGTCAGAGCTGCTGCAGGAAGGTGAAGCCTTTACCTGTCAGAGGCACGTCACGTTTCCAGACTTCTCTCTTCTCTTGGTCCCGGACCGTCAGAGTCACTTCCTTCGGGTTTGTCGTCAGGAAAACTTCAAACGTTGGATGGAAATTTGGTCCATGCTTGAAGCGAAATGGCGCACACTGAAAACCAGAGACAACATTTTCAGTCCGGTTATAAAAATGTTGTAAAAATGTATTTTTTTTAATTGTGATGTTTTAACATGCAGCCCAAAATGCGCTCCTGATAGTTCTGTTTCTAATCATCACAAGTGTAGAAGTGACTCGACTCGCCTCAGGCTGGATTTTGAAGCCCTCAGGTTCACAGTGGACACTGTAGCTTTGACCATAGCTGAGATCACAGTCAGAAGAGATCTTGATGTTCACAGCATCATCTTGTTGAGTGGCAACCTTCAGCAGCAGCACATTTTTATGATGAGTTTCTGCTCAGATACTCAAATCTATTTTATAACTACAAATGTTGATCTAAAAAACAAAGTTTGCATCGTCATGTCTTCATGATATTAAAAGACTAAAGACAAGAGAGGATCTATAAAATGTAGTTGTGCACTAATAAGGACTTCAGACCAGCATTCATCTGCATCATTTGACTTCAAGGCACTCTCTCCCACTCTTTTTTAACCAGAGCAGGATCAGGCATCTTGTTTGGGTGAGTTTTCCTTTTTCAGCCTCTCTACTGATCATCTGAACTGTGGCTGGATGAATGTATGGACATCACCACTTCAGTGTGCTGCTGGTCACAGGAATCCCTCCAGTATCTCATCATCATATATTACTCGTGACATATTTGCCGTTTAGAGCCAATCAAAACAAAAGTTGTCTTGAACATAATTTGATAGTGAGGAAGTTGTGCTCCATGTTTTAAGTGACTGTATGAGAAGTGCGTTGACAATAATCGTTGAGTTGATCAAGTCATATCTTCAAACCAGATGAAATAATGGTGTCGACAAGAAAGCCAAATTATATAACTGTGAATCTGTCTGATGGTAAAAACAAATGAGAAATAGTTTTACCTCGTTTAGAGGGATGTTGTCCTGCAGCAGCAATACATCGAGTACTGGGTGCCCTATGTGTGGAGGGCGGAGGAAGAGCAGAATTTGTCCAACTATTGGCACTGACATGTTCAGAAACCTTTTAATGAAATCCCAGACCAGACCAAAGGCAGAGAGGTGAGGGACCTTCACAACCACATGAGTGTCTGTAATCTCTAGCGGCTCCAGGATGCTCATCCCATCGTCAGTGATGTGGACGACAGACAGCAGGCCATCAAAGAGCAGCGCTGTGGAAGAATAGAGCTGTTAGACTTCTGTTTTACTGCCCAAACAGGTTCATCTCTACCTAATACATTTATTACCTTGAGGTCAGAGAGTTCAAATGAATGTTATTAACTCTGGAGCATTTAAGGATGCAGCTCACTAAACAAATTACAGAAAAAAAAATCGTTTCAATTCTGCTAATTAATTGTGTGTTATTAAAGACAGCCATGTGTTTACCATCCTGAGTTTCACAGTGTGGCAGGTGGAGCTGACAGACAGCAGCATCCTCTGAACACCTGATATCAAACAGCATCCCTGCAGCCACCTTGCCAGCTGATTGGAGGAGGCTCTCATCCCATTGGACAGTCCTGTACAGCAGCTCCGCCTCCCGAGCCACAACAAACACCAGTCCAGTGAAAGAACACTGGAACACACCTGGACCAGGACACCTGAACCTGCAGGACACAGAAGGGCCAATTACAACAAGTTGTCAGCCTTTCGGTACAATGATGTGTTGAGTTCAGTCATTCAGTCATCGTGTACGTTGTGTATGACATGTTTTAATCTAATCTTCCTTCAACCAGTGAATCATTCAGGTGATCGATCAGGCATTGTGACCTAAAACTGCACATCAAACAACAACAACTGATTTGACAGGAATTCACAACAATTGTACAGCTCCTGGGTCCAGACTGCTGTGGATTTCTACACAGACTCACACAGGAAACAGAGCAAATTAACTGAGTTTGTAATAAAAAAATAAATGTACATTAAATGTAAAATAAAATATTTGTAAAAACACTGAACTAACAGGAAGGATTTTCACACGTCTGCCAACCTTGAAAAGACCTTAACTGGGATGTCTGGACTCTTTTAGTAGCTAATGATGCAAAACATGTGAATATACCTTTGGATAACATGCAAGAAAGATTCTGTATGGGTGGAGTAACATTTGGCTTGGTTGATATCTGACACTGCTGCCCCCTTTTGAGAGAAGACTAAAACAAGAAGTTTGTTGTGTGAGGCTCATTATAACATCTGTTGGTACGCTGTATTACAGCATCTACCAAGTTGTAGGATAACAAAGATATAAAACTATCCGGCTTTAGTCTTGAGAGAAGTAATGAAATCACTAATTATTCATTAATGAAGTGCTTGTAGAAGACAATCAGAAAATCCTTGCTGAAGAAAACCTTCAGTGATACACACTAAACTGAAGACGCTGACTTTGAGTTAAAGTGAACGGAGTTGACGAGACTGAAGAATTCTGGATTTTATGTTTAAGTTACCTGTAGGAAGTCGTTCCAGACTCCATCAGCTGTTCAGGTGTGAAACATAACTTCTCCTGAAAGTCAAAAAGAGTTCATGAAAACACACTGGGATGGGAGCAGAAACTGAACAATGAACTCTATCAGTAATGTCAAGGTGACTGCTTCACTTTCTATTCTACATGCACTCTTTGGTAATTATTTATCACTACATCATCTCTTTTCATAATGATAAAATCATTAATATTGTTAAATTAATTGATTCTGCACAAGCTAAGCTTGCAGGACTATGTTGGATAGCAACTAGCAGATTAATATCAGTAGAATGTAGAAGGTCAGAAACATTAAACGCTGAAGGGGGTACAACTAAGGAACCTGAGTCTGATCACTGACTGATCATTAAAATGTTAAAGTGAAAAACTGACATTTGTATTCTGAAGCTCTCGACACACAAGCTGATGCTGATGCTGCTGCTTCAGCCTCTGTCGATCATCAGGATGCAGCTGATCCTCTTCATCCTCACTCTCCTCTCTGCTGTCCTCGGACACATCCAGGTCTGTCTTTGATGTGGATGGATCTGCAGGGTGATTCAAGACATCAAATAGGGACAAGAAGACACTCAGCAGAGGTCGAACTCACTTTGGTGATCAACAATCATGAACCTTTAACAACAGGATTAATCAAGAGCTTTAACTCACGTCCTTCATGTGTGTCAGGTGTAGCTCTGTTTTCTCTGTCAGACACCCTGCAGGAGGAAACACAGATACAGCTGTTATCTCTCATGAACAGTTAAAGGATCAGACTCAGTTAACGTTATGAACAAAGTCAATGGGAGTAGATGCAAATTCACATCTAGTAGTGCCAGGAAATGCAAACGATTTGTGTGAGTTGAAAATAATCAACTGTCAGCAAAACAAGTATGTGTGTCGCAGGGATTTGTTGAGTGTTGTGTGTTGAGAGCTGAGCTGCTGAGCTGAATTGGTGCCGTACTCCACTCCTGTTTATCAACCTGACTGCAGCAGTAAACTGCGGAGGTGACCTCCATTGTTGGTGTTTATGTCTGTAATGTTGACTGCTGACTGAAGATGGAGGGAAAATGTACTTTACTTCATAAACAGTAAGGTACAATACTGGATTGTATTTCTTGGTGTTAAACAGTTGAAGTCAGTTTACAGTAGAAACTGTTTCTTACTTTAAGTGTGAGGGTCCAGGTTCATCACTGAAGTCTGGAGATCGTTCTTTAGACTTGTCACAGCTGGATCCTGGAGACTCTGATCTGTGCTCCACTTCCTCCAACTTGCTCATCTTCTGGACTCCAGTCTCTGTGACAGTTGAACCATCAATACCTGTAAAACTAGACATATGTATACTATTACATTTAAAATACACTTACATTACAGAAGTGATAATTTCTAGTCAACAGTCATTCAGTTAGATTAGTCAGAAACAGTTGTGCTGCTTGAGGGAGCTCTCAATAAATCTGAGCAATGGCGAAGAGAACTGATCCCTTGAACTCAAACACTGTACACCTGCATGAATATGATTGAATGATACTGGTCAGCTGATGGATAAGTCACTGATGAATATCAGTTTCTGACAGTGTGACTTCAGTGCTCAGCCTGATCGAACACAAAGCTCCAATCTCCACTCAAACTTTCAACTGTTGCTGAACGAAGATGCTAACTGTTTTTTAAGGAGTAAAACCTCAGAGACCAACAAATGGACTCATCAACGGACACTGACTGCTACTCACTATGATCCTCACAGGCTCCAGTCTGCAGTGTGGACAAAAAAACAACAAAGACCCTCTGTTTCTCAAAAATATTTTGTTTTTCAAAATATATACATTTCAGCATTTTCAATGATTCAATCTCTATTTTCAAAAACTTTCAAGGATGTCAAGGGCCTGTTGGATCCCCGTTTAAGACACTTCATGATCATTATATTATCAGCCTTATCTGCAGTATAGTGTCACAGCTACAATGTCTCACCTCAGAGTCTCCAATCTATAGTGTGTACTCCGCAGAAAACCACACAGCAGCTTCACTCCCGAATCCTGCAGATTGTTTTCACACAGGTCCAGCTCTCTCAGATGGGAGGGGTTGGAATTCAGTGCCGAGGCCAGAGAAGCACAGCTGATCTCCGACAGCCTACAGTAGCTCAATCTGAAAAAAGTATAAATTATGTAGATAAAAATACATTTCTGATCCAATCAGATGTGTTCTGGTTTAAATGGGTCGCTCAACATTACTTTGTCCTAATCCAAGAGCAATTTCTGAAAATGAGTCAGGTGACTCTGTCATTGTGTTATTGTGGATTATCATAGTTTCAGCCTATTACAGAGATCACCCAAATGTCACCACAATGTTCTTACACCTGTATGAACCCACTTTCTGATCAATCAGTATCAACAATCAGAGTTGTGGTGATAAAGTATACTCACTATTTAGTTCAAGGGTAGACAACACTGAAAATGTCATGGAAATGAAATTAAGTAATAAAATTACAGTAAAATTACAGTGGACAGAGTACAAAAACACAAAATTAAGTATCTTAATGACAGAAAAGGTGAAAGATTACCAGATCACCTGGGCATGGAACAAGGTTGTTATGTCTGTCAGATTAGTCAACTGTAAGGGTCTTTTTCTTAAATGGTTTCTATAGAATGATGCTGATCATAGATCCCCAACAACACAATATCAGTTTTTAAATAAATTGCCTTGAAATTTGTGGTCTAAATAATTAAAAAGCAATACAGAACTTGAGCTTACCACCAGTCAAATTCTGTTTTACCCAAAAAGGGGTAGAGTGGTGACACACGGGCAAAGTACTTGAATGGGCTGCACTCATCTATAAAGAACATACATTTGAATCATGTGTGATACATGTGCCAAGTTTTCTTTGACCATGTTTTAGCCCCTGAAAAATTTAATCAATTGAGCGAAATAATAATAATTACTTGCGGTAATAGAGTCAGCCAAAGTTAAACTGACCTCAGAGTCTCCAGACTACAGTGTGGCCGCTGCAGAAAATCACACAGCAGCTTCACTCCTGAATCCTGCAGCTTGTAGTTAAGACTGAGGTCCAGCACTCTCAGATGGGAGGGGTTGGACTTCAGAGCTGATGCCAGAGAAGCACAACTGATCTCTGACAAACTGCAGCCACTCAATCTGAATAAAGAATCAATTATGCGTGTTTAGAAAACAGTGTTCCAGCTTGAAATCATTCAGTTAATAATCTGTTCAGAGTTTAAGAAGGTTTTGAATGTAGAAGTTTATGTGCATTTTTTTTCTTTTACAGCCACAAACAGAAGAGGAAGGGATAGCAGCTTCTTCTTTAATTGACGGTATTAAATGGGTAGATAATATCGACTCACATCAATCACAAGCCAAAATCAAAACGAAATTAAATCGAGGCAGACTTACTAATAACGGAAAATATCCCATACAACCCCACTTCAAAAAACCTGAATTGTCTCTTTAAATCTAATGAATTCAAAGCATGTCCTGTAGCTACCATCCATACAGTATAGTATCAAAATCAATTGTAGGATTAACACAATTTCATAACTGTGTTTTTAAACATTTTGGTATAAGTGTTAATCTGCATGATAAAACTAACATATGTTCCTGGGGGGAAATATCTCTAAACTAATACTGCAATGTTTATATCATGTATTTTTTCTGAAATAAAATGTTGGCAGCCAAAAGTGGATGTGGCCTTGAGACCGGAAAAATATCACATGCTTTAATGGAGCTGATTAATTTTTGTAACATCCAGTGGGTCTCCAATTTTGGACATTGTATATTCTAATCTTCTGCCACTTAACACATCCCTCTAGCCCTCGGACCTGGTGAAATATTAACCCAAGTCTGCCACATCATATGGCCAACTAGCAATCTGCCTGTTCCCAGCATTAGCACAACACTTTGCAATGATTAGCTTGTTACCTGTGACAATATATTCTAAGTTTAACGTCTCTTTAACATTAGCAATTGGCTGACCTGTCTGGGTGCGTTTTGAGATGCCTGATTAAATTCCATGTTGTTGAACCGGCGTCATTTATCCTGGTGCTACACAACTTTCACATAGCTGTCTGTTTATTTCCACTGTGCGCAAAGTTATTGCAACCAAAAGTAACGACAAAAGGCATGCACATAACACATGCGTTGCATTGTACGTAATGGGGACATGCAGCCTGTCATATATTTCCCAAAATGTATATCCACCCAATACACTAAATAGAAGTACATGGATGAATTACAAAAACATTTAAAAGTAATAATTGCATGAAATACAGGCTGTTCACAGGTCTCGAAGCTTGAGATCAAGTCAAGTCTGAAGTCTTTTGAAGTGGAGTTGCAAGTCAGGTCTGAAGTCACTGTTTGTGCGACTTAGCTGCGACTCAAGTCCAAGTCTCAGACTCAAATCCCCATCTCTGTTGTGTTGCCCAAATTTTCATCTCATATTAACTTTTAGCACAGATACAGTGTCTGACCTCAAAGTCTCCAGGCTACAGTGTGGACTCTGAAGAGAATCACACAGCTGCTTCACCCCTGAATCTTGAAGGTCATTTCCACTCAGCTGTAGCTCTCTCAGATGGGAGGGGTTGGATTTCAGAGCTGAGGCCAGAGAAGCACAGCTGATCTCTGACAAACTGCAGCCCTTCAATCTGAATAAAGAATAAATAATGTAGAAAAATCATTTAAAGTCCAATCAGATGTGTTCAAGTTTTAAATGTGCAGCTGTAAAATTCTCAAGTGATGTCTAATCATTACATTTTATGATCAGACATTACTTGAAAATTTGACAGAAAACAAAGAAACATTTCAGCAAGGAAACTTGATTAACTTAAAGCAAGTATTAGTTTAGAGGATGTTCTGTGACGTGACCATTATCAAAGTCAATGCCCCGAAAATCATTTATGTACTTTACCAACACGGAACATTTTATACTATTTCTTTGGAACATCCATTCCAACTCCCAGTTCGTTTCATGGTTTCTCTTGATAAATTCTAACATTCAAACTTTCTAATTAATACATGCTGTAAATGATCTTTGGGGTTGTGTGTTTTCTGACGTTAAGGGACAAATTTCAACCCAATCCAGTTAATCATAAACAGCTGGTGATGCTGAAAATACACATGCAAAGAATCTAAAAATGTATGACATTTTGCTCCAAGTGTCAAACTTGAAAATATCTGGAATCCAGCTACAGGATTTTGGTGGGTCCCATGAATTTAAGATCATTTTACACATCATTTTGTCAAGAAAAGAGAATGCATGACATGACCTGTGAGGTCGAAAGTCAGTTAGCCGATTATGACCATAAAGAAACTATAAATATAAACAAATAAACTTTTAAAAGCATTAAGTAAATTAATGTGTATAGTTTAGGTAAATGGTCACATCTGTAGACAGGACATCCTCTAACAAGACAAAGTGGAGAGAATTTCGGAATTCTGTGTTGGTTGTCATCAAATGGCCATTTAAGAAGCAGAAGTGTTATGTGACCGCAGATCAATTTAGTTCAATATGTTCAATTTGTTCAATTATAATAATACATTTTATTTATATAGCGCTTTCATGATCAATTATAAATATCAGATCACAGTAACAGAGAGTCAGTGAACTGACCTCAGAGTCTTTAGTTTACAGTGTGGACTCTGCAGAAAATCACAATCACACAGCAGCTTCACTCCTGAATCCTGCAAGTTGTTGTTACTCAGGTCCAGCTCTCTCAGATGGGAGGGGTTGGACTTGAGAGCTGAGGCCAGAGAGACACAGCTGATCTTGGACAACCAGCAGCCACTCAATCTGAAAAAACAATAAACTATAATTACAATTATATGTTATAAATAAAAATAAATTTACAATAAGGTTTGAAATGTGCAGCTCAACTTTACTATATCTGAATCAATGAGCTTTTCCATTCAATTACTTTGTCATTGTTCTATTATGGATCATCACAATGTCATCACAACATTCATACACCTGTTCATGTTAACACACATTAATAACATGTATGCTTTTCATTTGCTTGTACACATCAATCGCATAAAATCAGGACACGTCAGAGATGCCTGCTTCCTCCCCTGTTGTTCAATATAGCTATCTAACATTCAGTCATCTGGTTCAAGAGTCATTACAGGTTTGAGGACAATTACTTGTCAAGGCCTGATCCAAGGCTCTTGCTTATTTTGGGTGACCATCTTTTATACATTTCCCATCAGATTTCATCCCAGATACTCAGAGGTGGGTAGTAACTCCGTTACATTTACTTAAGTAACTTTTTGGATAAACTGTACTTGTAAGAGTGGTTTTAATGCAACACATTTTTTTCTTTTACTTGAGTATATTTGTGAAGAAGAAACGCTACTTTTACTCCGTTACAGTGAGATACATTCCGCTCGCCACTTTTATTTTTATTCATCTGTTATTCAGTACACAGTGGTTTGTTTTGTTTTGTCAGACTTCCCCCAAAGGGTCTGTCACATGACTCTTCTTTGCCAATCAAACGTAGCCACTAACAACGTTTCACTTCGTTTCACCAATCAAACGGAGCCAGGCAGTCACGTGACTGCACACAAAATCTCCGCAGTCCCGCACAGAGGCAAAGTGACTGAAAGCAGAAAACACTGGCGGAGACAACGGCGAGTGATTTGGAATCAGAAGCGGCAGAACACCCCTGGCCTCACATTCAATCTGTGTTTACTTTACAGAGTATGAAAAAAGAACAGCTTTGTTATGCGCTGTTAAACATGTCTGTCTAAACATGTCGACATTTCAGCCTACAAGAACTCCAATTCGAACATGAGAAAACACGTTGCAATAAGTTGTTTATGTGTATTGGCTGTGGATAGACTAACGTTAGCCCTGTTATAACGTCTTAAATAACTGTCAAATGCACATTGCTTTGGAGTAATTTATTGTCACTCTGCAGCCTCACAGACAGACACACACACACACACACACACACACACACACACACACACACACACACACACACACGGACTCAGTGAACAACAAAGCACAGTCACCATGGTGGAGAGAAAGTACAGTGAATAAAACAATTTATAATAAACAAAACTTTTTATCTATTAGTCACACTTCGTTAAAGTAGAATTCATGACAGAACTTTTGTAGTGGATTGCATTATACTATACAGGTATCTCTAATGAAGTGGCCAGTGAGTGTATATGAATCTATGTTATTGTCATTTAGGTTTATATTGTGTCAGTGACAAACTATAGGCTTGCAAGAGCTACAAGCACCAACTGCTTTTAATACCAACACAGCAGCTTGGCAGCCTATACAGTAGAAGTGTGTGCACCTAATTCTTTTGAAAACAATTTATCTTGCCACAGGCTTTGACTACATCAAAAGTCACTTGGACACTGATTTGGAGTTGGATGATGATGCCCGCACAAACAGCAGCCAGTCTGATGAAGATGACTTCTTTGCATCCATCAAGGCAGGAAAATCAGAAACAGGAGAGCGAGGGAGGTACCTTTCATGTCTGTCCAATGGAGGTATGGATGTCTTGCATACCTTTCCTCAAGGCACTGTCACTTAAAGTCAACACAGGTCTTCCAGCATCTGCAGCCTGTGAGAGACTCTTTAGTCATGCAGGACTCCTGTTCACTGCTAAAAGATCACAGCTTCACTGCAAGAACCTTGAGAGCCAACTACTGTTGAAGCTTAACAGTCACTTCACTGAGTGATTCTTTGGGACTGAACTCAAATTTTCAGCAAAACACACACATGCACACAGATTATGGACACAGAGACCTCTGTATGCAGAGGCTGCCTTGTTTGTGTTCTTCTATATAATCTCTGCCTGCTGATTAAAATGTAATTTATTATTTTTTTAGTTAAATAATTTGCACATTGCTATTGTATGTTTTTGTCTATTTGATAACATTCATGCGCTGATTATTGAAACAATAAATCAGAAGTTACTCAGTACTTGAGTAGTTTTTTCACTAAATACTTTCTTACTCTTACTCAAGTAATTATTTGTATGACTACTTCTTACTTTTACTTGAGTCATATTATTCTAAAGTACATTCTCTTACTTGAGTACAATTCTAGGCTACTCTACCCACCTCTGCAGATACTATTAATTCTGGATCAGGTTGGTTGCTTAATGTCTAAGCAGAATTATTTTTGTAACCCAACTAGAGAAAACACTTCTCTATTTCACTCTTCCCTTTGAGATATTATTAGAGAGATTCAAATACTTGGCAGAACATGGGAGTGTTTGTCAGAAATTTCTCACAGAATTTGGCCACGTTTCCCAGATTCGATCGTTCTTAAGAAGGACTTAAGAAGGCTCTTAAGAAGGGTTTGGCTAAGAAGGAGCGCTAAGATACGGGTGTTTCCCAGACGCGTTCTTAACTGCCTTCTTCGGAGAACCTTAAGATCAAGCCAAAGAAGCTTCTTAAGAAGCTCATAGTGGGAGCTGTCCACCGCGGTGGTGCTGAAACTGAATCAATTGATGCCAGGCAAATCGATCACCCACCTCTTTATCAGCGCATAAGTCACACACAGCGCCCTGTGGTCACAGGTGCAATTAGGCTACGCATGTATCATGTGTGTGGGAGGGTGCGGGTGTGTATGTGTGTGTGTGTGTGTGTGTGTGTGTGCAAACAGGTGTATCCAAGTAGTAATCAAGCCCATTAGCGCATATATACTAGGGATGTGAATCTTTGGGTGTCTCACGATTCGATTCGATTCGATTCGATTCAAAATCGATTCTCGATTCAAACGATTCTCGATTCAACCGATTCTAGATTCAAAAATTGATACAATGCATAGTGTGTTAAGGCAAATTATGGCATCAAAACAATACAGTTTTTATACAGTTTGTATAAGATAATGTGATTTTTAAATAAACTGATTCCAATGATTTAATCACACAAAGGCAAACTAAAGACAAAAGGTAACATCTATCTATGGTCACATTATGCTATATAAGAAATGAGAACTTCTCTCATGAAATGCACAACAGCACAACTTTAATAGCGCAATCTGCTGCAGAATGAAAAAAGCCCTTAAAGAGTGTTTTGACTAGATGAATGTGGGTTTTGAAAAAGTTGCTGTCTGCTTGGAAGGAAGGTGCTGGCTTACTGTGTGTGGATGTTATGACCTGCACCTTCTTTTTGTGCACTTCTGTTTGACATTGTGCTGCAGTGCATGGCTGCCCTTGTTTGCATAGTTAATAGCCACTTATATTCTGGGCAGCAAGCCGCCAGTTTGACCATCCTTTTTGCGGCTCGGTCCGCGGATTTAGTCAGAAGCCGGTAAATTGGGGGTCTGTCCTGGTCCGCCAATTTGCCATCTCCGAGGGTACACTGTTATCCAACTCCATTCTGATCTAAATCCGAGACGTCGTTATGCCGGAAATTGCGTGAGATGGGCGGAGGTGTGGATGACCGGCACTGTTGTGCGCCGCACAGCTGAGGAGTTTTAAAACCAGGAAACAGCTGATCACAGCAGTCAGTCCATCACTTCATCCGCGGACGTAAAGATGAGCAACTGGACAGCTGCTGAGATCCAGGAGATGCAGTGTCTCCTCGGTCTCTGTAGCGGTCTTCACTGTTAGCTTGTTGTTGTAGCGGCCGGTCGCAACTTTCAAATTAAAAGATTAAAAAATCGATTTTTGAAGTTTATGAATCGATTCAGAATTGTGGATGATCAGAATCCCGATTCTTATGTGAATCGATTTTTTCCCCCACCCCTAATATATACGCCCCGTGGATATAGGCACACACATGTGAGAATGGAAGAAACCGGCAGCAAAAAAAACAAGCAGGCACCGTCGTTTACCGCGGAGGAGATGGGCGTCTTAGTGGACGAGGTCTGGCAGCACCGTGATGTTTTATTCGGGGGAACAAGGGGCAAAAAGAACATCACGGTGAAGAACCGTGTTTGGCAGGCCATAGCCGAAAAGATGTCCCCCTCCAGCCCATGTGGCCTGCGTGACTCGGGTGCGAAGGTGAGGAGAGAATCCATGGGCACGGGTGGTGGAGCACCGGGTGGGACGACCCTCACTCCCGACGAGGAGAAAGTCCTCTCCATTATCGGGAAGATGGCCTCTGAAGGCATTAGTGGGGGCATCGATGTTCAGGGGGACGAGGGGCTCTCAGAAAGTGAGGATGAAGAGGAACCTTCTGGGAGCGGAGCAGGGACGTGCACACCCCCAGGAGAGGACGACCCCCCCACAACCGTGCCCTGTCCCCACGCGCCAACCAGCAGGGCCCGGTGTCCGCATGCGGGGAGGCCTAACAGGGCGGCCCGCAATAACTACCTACACCTGCAGCGAGACGCTGGTGCGCCTTGAGAGGGAGAAGCTGCCGGTGCTGCGGGGGATAGAGGGCCAACTCTAACGACAAACTGCCCTGCAGGATGAGATGGTCCGGATAAAGCAGGAGAGGTTGGAGCTGCACCGGAGACAGCTGGCGCTTGCCGAGGCGCAGTTCAACCGTCCCTCCATCTTGGTTCCAATCAGTGCCAGACTTTCAGGTAAAGCACCCGGACACTGCAGCAATAAAATTATAGTGTGTAGGACGTTACATGTAGCCTACATCTGCTGGTTCTGTTTATTTATTTCAGCCTTCAGGCCTGACAGTTGATATGGGTGGTGTGGTGGTTGTGGGTTTATGGTTTAGTGATCAGTGCTTGGTGACTGGTGGTGAAGGGGTAGGGGCTGGGGTTGTTGGACCTCAGAAGAGGTTGATAAGTTCCTGTCTGGTCTGGGCACCAGCCTAATGGAGTACTGCTCACACATCGCGGGGGGCGGGGTTCGGAGCTTCGTCCTCTGAATGTTCCTCTTCGTCAGCCACAAGAGGCGGCTCATGCTTTGCTGAGGCCGGTGCCGTCCCCCACCACCTCCAGGAAGCTCCCCACTGCGTAAAAACGCAGTGCAGCCGGGAGCTGCACCTCCGGGCTGAGGGCAAAATTGCAGCGGGTTGCTCTCTGTATGTGTGGAGACACCAGAGTGATCAGCCTTTGGATCTCCACACGGGGAAGCCGGTACTTTGCCTGGACAGCCTGGTCTGACAGCACGTCCAGTGGGGAGAAGTGCTGACGCACGTATGCATTTATGTTAACCGTCTGGCTTCGCGCACAGCGACGCTGTTGGTCTCAGTGAGAATGTGCTGTATCGCAGCCATAGTTTCTCACACGCACAGACTTTGGCAACGCCTTTGTATAGAGTAGCAGGTGGAGCCTCTCTGGATGAGGTTCAGCTGAGTTCAACCACAGGGTTGTTGATGTTTTTTCATTGTGTAGTACTATAAACTCATATATGCAGATGTGTGTGGAAAACACGTGTAATTCAATAAAAAGTTGTTTTTTTCTTCTCTACTATTAGCCTATGTTTCGCATTTCAACATTGAGCATTGTTTTATTATTTTGAAAAGTGGAGGATATAAATTTCCCTGACGCAGCTTGATCACTGAGCATTTTGTCACTAAGAAGGCTGTTAAGAGTGGGTCAGCTCGATCTTACATTTCCTTCTTAGTGAAAGATCTTCTTAAGCTAAGAGCGACTCTGGGAAACACATCCTTCTTTCACAGCATTCTTAAGAGCACTCCTAAGAAGATCTTAGCACTTTAGAGCTTCTTAACGAATCTGGGAAACGCGGCCTTTGATTCTCAAAAATATTCAACCACTACTGGCTAAATGTACATCAGACATAAACAGATGGACCTACCTTACCCTATTCCTTGCAGAGCGCGAAAATCTAAAAAACAAATGGTCACCCTACAAACATTTTTCTATTTTTTTCAATACATCGAAATTTGCATCTAAAATTCATTTTTTGCTAATATCAACTGGAAGTTAAATGCATTCATCTGGAATAACAAGCCAGAGAAGGCGAACAAGCAAGAGAGATTGCTCGAGAAAAAGCAGAAGTCTTGCATCTTTCTATTTCTATCTCCCCCTTTTTACCTTCGGAGCTCCATAGGAAAGACAGAACATTCTTCAGAAGAGCAATACTTCAGATTTGTGTTCAAGCACATCCATTGTGAAAAACATTGCCAATTACATAGACAGTGAACTGACCTCAGAGTCTTCAGTCTACATTTTGGACTCTGTAGAAAATCACACAGCAGCTTCACCCCTGAATCCTGCAGCTTGTTGTCACTCAGGTCCAGCTCTGTCAGGTGGGAGGGGTTGGACTTCAGAGCTGAGGCCACAATTTCACAGTGAGTCTCTGAGAGTCCGCATTGAGAAAGTCTGCCATGACACATTACAAAAGGATTTTATTGGAAGAACACACTTAACAGTCACCTCAAGCACTTGATGACAAACAGCTTAAAATTTACTGTTTTGATTACTATTTGCTCTTCACATCAAGGGTTTAGCCAATCTTATTTCACATGAAACAATTATTATCACTCTCCTGCCTACAGACTTACTATCTTTTCATGCTTTAATCTTTCAGATGAAGGCCAAGAAGACATCTAGGTTTTTGTAATATCTTTAGTCTGTCATTGTGATGTGATCTGACATCTGTGAAAGTGAAAAATTAGTCGAGAGAGATGATCTCTGTTTGCGTCGCCCCATCCTTTCAACAATGCCCCTTTTATACCCGGTCATGACACTATCACCTGAACCAATTTACCTGTGGAATGCTCCAAAACAGTTTTTTCAAACTCTGTCTGTCCCAGCATGTTTGAAACGTGTTGCTTGCATCATATTCAGACAACAACTATGTCTACAAAACATTGAATATTGGTTGAAAACAGAATTGCAAATCATTGCATCCATTATTTGAAAACCAGGTGGTTTGAGAGGATACTTACACAGCCTTTCTGCAGTTCCCCACAGCTGGAATCAGTCTCAGTCGTCCCTGTTGTGATGTTTTGTACTTCTTCAGGTCCAACTCGTCCAGAACCTCCTCTGACATCAGCAGCATGTAGGCCAGAGCTGAGCAGTGGATCTCAGAGAGTTCCCTCTCTGATCTGTTCTCTGACTTCAGGAACTCTTGGATCTCCTGATGGACTGAGTGGTCGTTCATCTCCATCAGACAGTGGAAGATGTTGATGCTTCTGTCAGGAGAGACATCATTGGTGTACATCTCCTTCAGGCTGTTGATGGCTCTCTGGATGAGTTCTGGCCTGTTGTCTGTCTGACCCAGCAGGCCTCCTAAGAGTCTCTGGTTGGACTCCAGAGAGAGGCCATGAAGGAAGCGAACAAACAGGTCCAGGTGGTGGTTTTTACTTTCTAAGGATTTCTCAATGGCTTTCCTCAGGAAGACATCAAGGGATGAGTCACTGAAGTCTTCTCCCAGGAAGTCCTCCAGCACCTCCATGTTCCTGTTAGTGTGACAGTGGAACATGTAGACTGCTGCCAGAAACTCCTGAACGCTCAGATGAACAAAGCAGTAGACTGTTTTCTGGAAGATCACACTCTCTCTTCTGAAGATCTCTGTACAAACTCCTGAGTACACCGAGGCCTCTGTGACATTAAGACCACAGCGCTCCAGGTCTTCTTGGTAGAACATGATGTTTCCTGTCTCCAGATGTTCAAACGCCAGCCTCCCCAGCTTCAGAAGAACTTCCCTGTCAGCCTCCGTCAGCTCCTGTGGACTCGTCTCACGTCCCTCATCGTACTTCTGCTTCTTCCTCTTTGTCTGAACCAGCAGGAAGTGTGAGTACATGTCAGTCAGGGTCTTGGGCAGCTCTCCTCTCTGGTCTGAAGTCAACATGTGGTCCAGAACTGTAGCAGTGATCCAGCAGAAGACTGGGATCAGACACATGATGTGGAGGCTCCTGGAGGTCTTGATGTGTGAGATGATTCTGCTGGACAGATCTTCATCACTGAACCTCTTCCTGAAGTACTCCTCCTTCTGGTCGTCAGTGAAGCCTCGTACTTCTGTTACCCTGTCCACACATGAAGGAGGGATCTGATTGGCTGCTGCAGGTCTGGAAGTGATCCAGACGAGAGCCGAGGGAAGCAGCTTCCCCTGGATGAGGTTTGTCAGCAGCAGGCTGACTGATGACTTCTGTGTGACATCAGACACGACCTCATGGTTGTTGAAATCCAGTGAAAGTCTGCTTTCATCCAGGCCGTCAAAGATGAAGAGAAGTTTACAGACAGCGAGCTTCTCTGCTGTCACCTTCTGTAATGTTGGACGGAAAACATGGAGCAGCCTGAGAAGACTGTACTGCTCATCTCTGATCAGGTTCAGCTCCCTGAACGACAGCAGAACCAGCAGACTGACATCTTGGTTTTCGGAGCCCTCGGCCCAGTCCAGACTGAACTTCAGCACCGAGAAGGTTTTTCCAACTCCAGCGACGCCGTTGGTCAGAACGACTCTGATGCGTCTCTGTTGGTCAGGTGAGGCTTTAAAGATGTCGCAGCACCTGATTGGAGTGTCATGGAGGGTCTCCATCTTGGAAGCTGTCTCCAGCTGTCTCACCTCATGTTGGGTATTAACCTCTTCACTCTGTCCCTCTGTGATGTAGAGCTCAGTGTAGATCCTGTTGAGGAGGGTTCCACTTCCTGTTTCATCACTTCCTGTTCCATCACTTCCTTCAGTCACACGTTCACATCTCCTCCTCAGACTGATCTTATGTTCATCTAAAGCCTCCTGCAGAACACTATCAGCTGAAAGAGAAGAATGAGACAAAACAAATTCAAATTTGACAATCAACTGATTATTTTCATCATCAATATAAAAAATTAATATAGGAAGAACTAGAAATAAGGTTATAAAGTCCAGTTTTTAAGGGAAACATCAGAAACTTTTGTTTTCCAGATAATGTTGGTGTGAATGTTTGACAGCAGAGGTGACAAGTTGAGTTTGTGAAACTTCTAACTGTGACTGTTACTTCCTCTATGTACATATATATGTTCACACATCAATTGTATAAGACAGAATATGTATGTTCTTGTCTTGTTGTGTAAATCTGTGTTTATATTGAATAACACAGTTAATAGAGCACTGCAAATCTAAAAATACATTCTAGTTCACAATAAAGGCCTCCTTCATGCTTGCTGGTGTAAACCTTCCATTAGCACTAAGTTAATGAAGCGCTGATAAGACTAAAGTAAAAAGTAAAATGCAGATGATGTCTGAGAGTTTGAACAGGAATGTAGAAGTAAAAGTAAACTCCAAACCACAGAGATTCAGATAGAACCTACCAAAGTTCTGAGAGCTGAACATACAGAAGCTTTCTCTCTGCTCACCAGGACAGACACATTCACCGATCAGCCACAACATGAAGACCACTGACAGGGGAAGTGATTAACAGTCCTGTTTTGTTACAATGCACAATACAATACAGTGCACTGTGTGCTGGGTAAAACATTTAGTACAGACAGGAGAGAGTGCAGGTTCTGCTCACACTCTGGGGATGTTCTACCTGCAACTGTGATGAGATGTGGTGGACATGGAGTGGATCTCCTGATCATGGATCATTTCTGCCTCAAGGGCTACCAGTCATGTGACGGCCATCATGAGTCAGGAATCTCTACCAACCCCAGGCTGAACACATGTGTTGCCACTGATTCATGGACAAGACCTGCCCCAAGTGGAAAGTTTCATGAGGAGACAAATAAAGACTGATGTATTGAGACGCCCCTGTGAACAGGTTGGAGCAGCCACACTGGATGTATGAGTTATGCTTTTGACACGTGTCAAGTGAGGCTGCTGCGTCGTAGTTGTAGTCTTCCCTATTTTAACTGCGACAAGCAAGCGGTTTATGGCAAAATCAGACCTGAAAGCGACCTGTCGACTGTCATACTGGCATCACAGTCTCACAGACATGAAGAGAGTAAACACAACCGCTGAGGGGAGTTTTCTTCCAGCACCATCTTTTTCTTTCCCTCCTTCGCTCACAGTCGCCTAAATCGACTACACGCCTG
>OZ023171.1:29442525-29466356 GCA_963678695.2 Diplodus puntazzo | reverse complement strand
AATTACACTAATGACATGTAAATGTGAAATAATCCCATAAATGTTTGAATATGATACAAAAAACTGACCTGAAAATACTTTGTGAGAAGAAAAATTATGATATATTAAAAAATAATAAACTACCTTTAAAAAAATGTTGTTGTATTATTTATAACTTTGAATTGTCCTGTAGAGATTTTACACTATTTATTCTTCATTCCTTTAATAAGATCCGCAGATTAGTCACGAATCTTCCTGAGTTTGTCAGAAATGCAACTACAAAAATGAGTTTGAACTGTTTTATATTATAATTTTTAGTTTCCTAATTTCATTTTGTGTCGTTTTATATCATTTGATTTAATTCAATGTTTTGTTAATTTGTATTTAATATAATTTAAATTCACTTTATTTTTATTATGTTGTTTTATTTTACTTCTTTATTTAATTTAATCTGATTTAAATGTACTCTGTTTTTTAATTTAATTTAATCTAATTTAAATTCACTTTATTTTTTTATTTTTTTATTTCTTTATTTAATTCAGTCTGATTTACATTTACTCTGTTGTTTTATAATTTTTTTATGTAATTTAATTTAAATTCACTTTATTATACCTGTGTTGTTTTATGTATTTGATTAATGTAATGACATCATGTTTACACTTTCAGAGTTCTTGCCTCAACATGTTTCCGGATCTTGATGACGCTGCGTCACTTTTGACCCTCGTGCAGCGCCGTCGTCGACCGAAGATCGTCTGTTCCTGCGAAGACGCGTCTCATTGGCTGTGACGCAGCCGCCGAGCCGTTCGCTTGTTTCGGTCTGACGTCGGTTTCTTTAACAGGATCCTGGAACGTGCTCAGAGTGAGACCTCCTGCCTGCGTCATCACCTCCTTCCGAGAAACGATAAATGTACCAAAACAAGCTGAAGTGGACTCGAACGTGGATCTAACGGTTCTGTGAGCCCGCGGCTGCTTGTCATCGTGTCCTCTGACGTCCAGGTGAGTGACGGAGACGTTCAACACCGTGTGAGAGCAGCGGAACCGGCCGTGAACACAGAGGAGTAACGTGCACGGTAACGTTACTGTGACAGTCAGCGTTAGCTAACGTTAGCTGTTAGCATCGAGAATAACACAGGAGCTGCGTCACTCGCTCTCAGTCAGCCTGTCCTCATTAATATCTCTAATTAAACACGTTAATGCCAGCTGACGTCAGAAGATGACGTACTGAAGTATTATTGAACAACTCTGAAGTTTGAGGAAACAAAGAGAATTCTGAATAATGGTCTAAAGTCCGTATGTACGGTGGCCCCGAGGGTCAGACTGTCACAGGTGTAAATATAATGTGATATGAAATATAAAGTATTTCAGAAAACACAATGACATTAAGGAAAATGTTGTCTTTAGTGTTCATACTCCTGTTCATCCAGCGCCACAGACACTGGCGCCTGCATCTCCCACAATGCATCTGGATAGTGTTTATATCTGTAGCTCCTGCAGAGGCAGCAAAGACCCCAGAACAGCCCGCCAATCATCACTCATCATCACTCATCACTGACGAGCTTTGATAAAAATACGTTTGTTTATACGTTTTACAAAATAGTGCAAAGAAACAAATCGAGACAGAAAATAAAAACGTAACTTTTTAGAGACAATCATCATAAAAGTGGTCATGAAAGTAAAGATTGTAGATAAAGGAAGTGATCTCCTCCTCCTCTGGTCTGACTCTGTGGTTCTGTGGTTCTGGTTCTTCTCAGATGATGGAGGAGCAGAACACAGAGGCGAAGCTGAAGAACCAGCTGAAGCAGGAGAAGATCCAGCTGTGGAACCCTCCGTACACCGACGACGACAACCAGCCGGGCCAGCAGCACATGCAGGTCAGCTGGAGCCTGAGCGTGACCTCGTACCATTATATTCACTCTGTTGTGGTTCTGATCCGTTTGTCTGTCTGTGTTGTCAGGAGCTGGCGGAGCGTTACGCCCCCCTGCTGTCTCTGTCGTTGTCGGAGGTAGGCGGCGCTCTGGAGTCGATCAGAGTTCAGGCGGTGAAGCGAGGGAAAGGAAACAAGACGTTCAGGGAGACGAACGTGGCGTCGCTGGAGCTGCTGCTGCCCAGAGACAGCAAGAAGGTGACGAGTGCAGCCGCAGACGCAACGGAGACCATATTTAACTTTACTGTCAGAGGAAAGAAACCAGAAAATATTCACAGCTGAAATCGTGTCTCGCGTTTTATCGTCACAGCAGATATTTAGGAAATGAAACAGAAAGTGAAGTTCTTCATCTGTCGCTGATGGAGGAAGTGACGACGTGTTCGTTTGTTTTCAGGATCCAAAGACGAAGAACCACCTGGAGACGAGGCTGGACGTGCTGGTTCAGGAGGTGGTGGACAGGTACACACACACACACACACACACACACACACACACACACACACACAGCTGTCACTGACCATGTGTTGATGTTTGCTGTAGGATTGCAGAGGACTACGGCCTCAAACACATCAAACTGATCCTCAACGGGAAAACTCTGTGTGTAGGTGAGTTCAGACGTCTGCAGGTAAAACACAGGAAGTGCTTCATATGTCAAAATAAAATCATGAAGCTCACAGGTGTGTCATCCAGAGACTCTGGGTCTCAGTGGACGGGTTCTCCCTGTACTTGTGTGGGTGAACTCCGGGTTCTCCGGTTTCCTCCACCCTCACATCTAAACTGGTACATGAGGTTAATTCTCCAGCGAGTGACGAAGACTCTGATCAGATCCGGACTGAGCGCTGCCCACTGTGTGTTTCAGACCAGCGTCTGGACGAGCAGGGTGTGAAGAACCACAGTAAGATGATGGTGCTGAAGGTGAGCGACGCCGAGTGGAAACAACAGCTGAGCGAGGAAGAGGAGAAGAAGAAGAACCAGAACGAGAGCGTCCAGAGGACCCAGAAAGGCTTCCAGATCCTGTCTGAGAGAGGTACTGGTCTCTGGTACTGGTCTCTGGTACTGGTTAAACCATCTGGTTTAAAGTCCACCATGCTTCTCAGCTCTTATCATGAACGGATCAGCTGATGTGTGTGTGTGTGTGTGTGTGTGTGTGTGTGTGTGTGTGTGTGTGTCAGACGGCAGTGAAGACCCGGACACCACTCCTTTCCTGGAGATCGCTGACCAGAGAGGAAACCCGCTGACGATCCCTCACAAGGAGAAGAAGGTGGAGAACCAGGAGTTTGTGGAGCGATGATGAGGAGACTGAAATCTTCCTCACGTGAACACAGAAAACTCACAGAAATGTTGATTTCCATTATTTGACCTTGACTGGAACTTTGTGTCGTCTTCTTCTTCTGTGGTTGTATTGTGTGTGTGGTCAGGCTCTGATCCTCGCCATGGGTTTCCATGAGAAGGGTCGCTCTCTGATGAAGAAGAAACAGTTCGACAACGCGCTGTGTCACCTGCTGCAGGCCGACCAACAGTTCAAGTACTGACATCACACTCTGACATCACACTGACATCACGCTCTGACATCACACGGACATCACACTCTGACACCATGCTCTGACATCACGCTCTGACATCACACTGACATCATGCTCTGACATCACGCTCTGACATCACGCTCTGACATCACACTCTGACATCATGCTCTGACATCACACTGACACCATGCTCTGACATCACGCTCTGACATCACGTTCTGACATCACGCTCTGACATCACGCTCTGACATCACACTGACGTCACGCTCTGACATCACGCTCTGACATCACACTCTGACATCATGCTCTGACATCACACTGACATCACGCTCTGACATCACACTGACATCACGCTCTGACATCACACTGACATCATGCTCTGACATCACACTGACATCACGCTCTGACATCACACTGACGTCACGCTCTGACATCACTCTGACATCACGCTCTGACATCATGCTAAAACTCAGAGATCAGACGCACGTCACAGTCTGTGAGTGTGTTGAATGTGTTTTCATTTAAATGTGTGAATAAGGTGTGTGGTTACCACAGGCTTGATGAACAGAACCTGGAAGGATCAGAACCTTCAGAGCATTTTCTGTAATAATCCAGTTGAATAATCTTACAGAGGAACCGCAGCGATGCTAGCTCCAGGGTTAGCCTGCAGAAGAACCTGCAGCAGTCCTTTAGGAACATGTTTCTCTGGGTTCAGTCGAGCAGCGTTGTACTAACCGCGGCGTGATGGTGTGTTGGTCTGTTGCAGTAAGTGCGGCTCGGAGCTGCTCGGCTCGGTGGATAACTACGCCGTGCTGCAGCTGGACATCGTGTGGTGCTACCGGGCCCTGGAGGCTCTGTCCTGTCTGGACGACGGCAAGAACCGGCTGCAGAGAGCCGAGGACTGTTTCCTGAAGTGTTACGGAGAGCAGCAGGAGAGGCTGCGCATGATCAAGGTGACGCACACGCACACACACACGCACACGCACCACACACATACACGTATTAATTAAAGAAAAAAGGAAGAAATAAATAAATAATTGCCTCAACTGATTATTTAACTCTGTGTGTGTGTGTGTGTGTGTGTGTGTTGGCAGGGTAACACAGGCAGAGAGGAGGTGCTGTTCCTCCGGCTCTACCTCCTCCAGAGTCTCCTCTCCTACCTCGAAGGAAACGACGCTCAGGCTCGACACCAACTGTCCAAAGTAACTGATCCTGCTGACGGATCGTTTGTTTGTTTGTAATTAGAAAGATGATAATTATTATTTATAGTTAAAGCAGTTCAACGTTAAGTTAAATAGTCACATGTTCAGATTGAATGGTAAAAAAGTATCTTAGCTTAGCACAAAGACTGTAAGTGGGTGTAACCGTTAGCCTGGCTGTGCTGTGTGTCAGGTGGAGTCTCTGTACAGCCGTCTGAGTCCCGACTCGGAGAAAATGACTCAGCTGATGTCGCTCGGCTTCACCGAGAGAGAAGCTCGACTCGGACTGAGAGCCTGTCAGGGAGACGTGCAGGAGGCCGCCATCCACATCAGCAACCAGAGACAGGTGACACACACACACACACACACACACACACACACACACTCTGATGCTGCGCTTCGACAGACTAGCTGTTTTTATACTGGGCAATAAGCCTCCAGTGTGCCCGTCCTTTCTGTGGCCCGGTCCACAGATTTCTACAGAAGGCGGTAGATTGGGGGTCTGTTCTGTTCCGCCTCAGAGGGAACACTTATTTCCACCATTGCTGTAAATCCGAGCTGTCGATGTGCCGGCCCTGCGTGAGGTGGGCGGAGGTGTGGATGACCTGCACTGCTGTGCGACCCACAGCCGGGGAGTTTAAAACCAGGAAACAGCTGATCACAGCAGTCGGTCCATCATTTCATCCTCGGACGTCGAGATGAGCTGCTGGACAGCTGCTGAGATCCAGGAGATGCAGCGTCTCCTCGGTCTGTGGAGCTGTCTTCATTGTCTGTTTGGTGTCGTAGCGGCAAGCTGCTAACGGTCGCTACTTTCAAATTAAAAGCCCCCTGCTAAGAACCCAGTTCTAAACTCCAATGGGAGCGCAATGTCAAGCTCTTATTTTGAAGACAAATTCGACCTGCTTCACTGTTCACGCCCAGCTTCCTGCTTCACGTCACGTCACATGTTGGCGCCGACCCCAGCGGCGGCTTTTTGAAAAGGAGGAATATTACGCCTCCGTCTTAGAAAGACAGGCTGGCACATTGCTGCCTTTTCTATCTAAAAGGTGCTTCTGGTGTGTTTGTGTGGATCAGGAGCGAGAGGAGCTGAAGCAGAGGGAGAGGAGGAAGAGGAGCAGGAGGATGGAGGTCATCTCCACCCTCACAGAGCTCGGATACTCCAGGAGAGACGCAGCCAGAGCTCTGCACCTCGCCGACGGAGACGTGGACAGAGCTTGTGCAGTCAGTACCTGTCTGTCAATCTGACTGTCTGTCTGTCTGTCTGTCTCATCACCCTCTTACAGTTATTGTGTGTGTGTGTGTGTGTGTGTGTGTGTGTGTGTGTGTGGTCTGCAGATCCTGCTGGACTCCAGTCAGGCTGCTCTGCTGACCAACAACAACACAGAAGGTGTCGGTCCAGAGAAGGTGCAGCAGGTATACACTATACATGTTCATCTGTCTGTCACAATGTCAGCAAAACCTCATGACTTCTGACCAATCAGATCCCTGGAAACACCGAGTCATCACTCCTACAGGAGCCTGGCAGGGACAAACAGTTCACAGTGGAGCTCAAGAGCTTCTGACAAACATGAAGATTAAATCTGTTGTGTCTTTGTCAGAAACAGGAAGTGATTCAATAAACATCTTATAGAGAAAAGACAATTAAATATGAATTGTTCTTATGAAATCTTCATCAGACAGCCACGCCTGAAACTCTGCAGCTGAGAACATTTGTTCAGGCTTTACTGCATTTCTTCTCTAGCAGAACGTCTGAAACACACTCAGGTGTTTGTTTCAGTTTCTGTCTCATTTGCATATTCAAACATAGAATAACAGAAAACTAGTAACACATGAAAGTGTTCTGTGAGTGATGAGCTGATGATCAATAAGCTGATGGAGGTGACCTCCTCTGTGCTCCAGCTGCTGTACCTGGGCTTTGAGCGGGAGGTGTCTGAAGCAGCGCTCAGGCTGACGGGTGGAGACGTCCAGTCGGCCACTCAGCTGCTGCTGGACAACCAGGGCGTCCTGTCCCCGGAGCTCCTGTCAGTGTCCCCGCCCTCCACCTCCTCCTCCTCCTCACCCTCACCCTCCTCTGAGGAGCCCAGCACCTCCTCCACCTCCACAGGTAGGGCTGACTTCTACACAGCAGGTGGGGCACATTACACCGAACTCCATTCAAAAAATCACAGGATTTAGAACTCAGGAAACACGTTCCTTAATTTGTTTTACTGCGAAAGTCCACAAGTGTAGAACCAGCAGGCGGGACAGACAACAGAACCAGATGTAGATGAATCCGCCTCTGAAAATAGTCCCCAACAAAATGTGTGTTTTCTTTAGTTTTTCAAGATGTACATCTTCAGTAGGAACCAATGAGCCACAGACAGGAAGTCAGACGGCATTAAGAGACGGACAGAGAGTCATAATGAGGCTGAAGACGAGATTTATTCATTAAAAACAATAAAGTAACAGCAGACTGTTGGAAGAGAGAAGCTATTTATTCTGGAGGAGCGACTAACAATGAATCATTAACACTTCACTGATGTTTAAAGTTTAAAGTGATTCTATTGTGTTCGTCCTCAGAGGACAACGAGCTGGTGAACGAGGTGCTGGAGGACATCTCCCGCCACGAGGAGGACTACCTGGACCTGACGCTGGAGGAGGAGAGCCAGCTCATCGCCGCCATGAAGACCTACCTGAACCGAGGGCCCGCACACACCGTGTGACACACACACACACACACACACACACACACACACACACACACACACACACACTCTGTTTAACCCATTTAAAACAGCAATAAACTTTATTTTGTGTTATTTCAAAGACTGAACAGTGAAGTGCCAAAGCTGAGACGACGTATGAAGACGTGACGCCTCGTCCTCGTCACCGCGTCTCCATCCTGTAAATCTGTTTCTGAGTTTTGTTGTCGAGACAAATGTTCAGTTGACATTTTAAACTGGAGCAGAAGAAGAAGAAGAAGCAGCTGCTTGTTATTATTTGTAGTTTCCTCCATGAAATCCTGAGTTGAGAGGTGAAAGCACAGGAAGTGTCGATGTTGAAGAGCTGCTGCTCTCTTTGTGTTCGCTGACTGTGGAGACTTTAATTTGATGTCATGTTGATGTTGAGTTAATAAAGAAACTGAAGGTTTGTTTGACTTCTTTTGTCTGTTGAACTACAGCTACTGCACCGTGCACTCCATTACTTTACCTGACAGCTTCAGTTACTGTCCACACAGCAAGTTGCAGCATGAGGAGTTCATGAAATCATGTTTGTATGAAGGAAACAAGCGTGTTTGTCCTCTGACACGTGCTGTGAAGCTCCTCACACACACGACTGTCAGAATAAAGACTGCAGCGGAAACATGTCCAACAAACTGAAGATTATCTGCAGAAAATCTAACTTTGTTCTTTTTATCACTCAGAGAACAAGTCGAACAGTCAGGAGACACACAGTCATCTTCATGTAAACATGTAATCTGTGAATACAGAATGTTGAGACGTTTTCTTCTAATATTACGTTTTTAATATGAAACTAGAATTAAATTAAACACGTGGATGACATTATAAATCACAGATAAACACTCCTGTGTTCATGTTTATTGATCAACATGAAGGAGGAGTACTGTCTCTTTAAATATTTAACTCCTCCTCCCTGTGTGTGTGTGTGTGTGTGTGATGATGGCCGCTGTCTCTCCTCTCCACCTCGGCTTTGACTTCAGCACTCAGCAGGTAAAATCTTTATTTAATTCACCCGCACGTCGCACGCAGCCACGCGCTCCACGCACGTGGCTGCGTGGCTGCGTGCGGGCAGAGGAGCTGCGGGTCATCGCGCAGACGCGGAAGGATCGTGTTCGAGTCGTGAGTGTTGCGGTTCTGATGGACTCTGAGCCGAAACACTGAACTCAGAGTGTGATGATGAAACTGCGGGTTCTCACTCTGTACTCAGTGTGTGTACAAGTACACACTCTGTACTCAGTGTGTGTACAAGTACACACTCTGCTCAGTGTGTGTACAAGTACACACTCTGTGCTTAGTGTGTGTACAAGTACACACTCTGTACTCAGTGTGTGTACAAGTACACACTCTGTACTCAGTGTGTGTACAAGTACACACTCTGTACTCGGTGTGTGTACAAGTACACAGTCTGTGCTCAGTGTGTGTACAAGTACACACTCTGTACTCAGTGTGTCTACAACTACACACTGTACACAGTGTGTGTACAAGTACACACTCTGTGCTCAGTGTGTGTACAAGTACACACTCTGTACTCAGTGTGTGTACAAGTACACACTCTGTGCTCAGTGTGTGTACAAGTACACACTGCACAGCGGAAAAGTACTCTGAGTACAACAGCAGGAGGCTGTACATACTGTGTACTGTTACTGCTGATACTACACCTGTGTACTGTGACTGTTGATGCTACACCTGTGTACTGTGACTGTTGATACTACACCTGTGTACTGTTACTGCTGATACTACACCTGTGTACTGTGACTGTTGATGCTACACCTGTGTACTGTTACTGTTGATACTACACCTGTGTACTGTTACTGCTGATACTACACCTGTGTACTGTTACTGCTGATACTACACCTGTGTACTGTGACTGCTGATACTACACCTGTGTACTGTTACTGCTGATACTACACCTGTGTACTGTTACTGCTGATACTACACCTGTGTACTGTGACTGTTGATACTACACCTGTGTACTGTGACTGCTGATACTACACCTGTGTACTGTGACTGTTGATACTACACCTGTGTACTGTTACTGCTGATACTACACCTGTGTACTGTTACTGCTGATACTACACCTGTGTACTGTGACTGTCTGCAGCTGAAGGTGTTGGTGATTGATGGAGATCTGAACGTGGTTCATCAGAACAATGTGCAGTTTGACTCGGAGCTGCCTGAGTTCAGGTACCAGATCACTGCTGTGTATTACTGTGTACTACTGTGTATTACTGTGTATTACTACTCTACTACTGTGTATTACTGTGTATTACTACTAGTTCTTGAACTTGCCGGAGCAGATTAGACAAATTTTCGGGCGACAAAACTTTTATTAAAACAGTTTGAATTTTATTTTGAAGTAATGTTGTGTTTGAAAAGTTTTCATGTTTTATTTTGGTAGAACAGTTTGTTGTTGTTTGTTTGTTTGTTTGTCTGTCAGATTAAATGTTAATGTTTAATAATGGATCCCAGAGACTGAGAGGTGTTTCAGTCTGTTCTGTGTGTGTCAGGACTCAGGGAGGAGTTCACCTGCACGCTGACAGACTGACCGTCACCTCACCTGTACTGATGTGGGTGAAGGTAGGACACACACACACACACACAGTCATGATGATTCAGGTGTTTTCAGTCTTCAGTTAAAGTTTTACCTCATCAGCTGACCTCTGACCTTTGACTTCTGACTAATCACATTTTTCTGTGTTTGTGTCCTCGAGCTGCGCTCTGATTGGTTGTTGTGTCTTTGTGTCCGTCATCAGGCTCTGGACCTGCTGTTGGACAAGGTGAAGAGGGCGGGGCTCGACTTCTCCCGCATCAGATCATTGTCAGGCAGTGGTCAGGTGAGACCAGAGCCAGGTGTGGTCCGGGCCGGCCCACAGCGCTCTGTGGACAGTCTGCAGAACCACACTAGAATCAGGCGTGTCCAAACTGAACCCTGTTAGCATTTTTTGCATTCTGTAATCAGGTTTCTTTAAAACGTGTAGAAAAGTGAATGGAGTTTGGTGGAAGATGTTTCTGAAACTGTGAACAGGCCCACATCAAACCAGGAGCAACTGATCCGGACGGGTCCACGTACTCTTTTACCACAGAACACACTTTATACGACACCTTCATCTTTTTTGCACGAACTAAATCATGTTGGTATTCTTAACTATGTAGTATTAAAAATGTAACAGGTTTCACTAAAACGTGTAGAAAAGTGAATGGAGTTTGGTGGGAAGATGTTTCCTCACAGCGTCTCTGAGTGAGTGTTTGTCTCGCAGCAACATGGCAGCGTGTTCTGGAGAACAGGAGCGTCTGAGACCCTGACACGGCTCGATCCGGACCAGAACCTGTTCCAGCTGCTGCAGGTGTGTGTATCCACGGTGATGGTACATGTGTGGTTACCTGTGATCTGCACCTGCTCATGTGTGTGTGTGTGTGTGCGTGTGTGTGTGTGTGTTAACAGGACAGTTTCTCAGTGCTGGACTCACCTGTGTGGATGGACTCCAGCAGCAGACAGCAGTGTCAGGACCTGCAGGCAGCAGCAGGAGGAGCTCAGAGGCTGGCAGAGATCACCGGGTCCAGAGCCTATGAGGTCATACCGTCCACCTGCCTGTCTGTCCACCTGCCTGTCTGTCCACCTGCCTGTCTGTCCACCCGCCTGTCTGTCCACCTGCCTGTCTGTCCACCTGCCTGTCTGTCCACCTGCCTGTCTCTCCACCTGCCTGTCTGTCCACCTGCCTGTCTGTCTGTCATGTATCTTGTGGCTTTTGTGTTTTAAGTCGTTTTTCTTCATGCCGTTTGGTGGAAAGATGCAAGTTTCCATAAATCTGCGATCCTGATGAACTCCTGTTGACTCTGAACTGGATTTAATGTGTCTGTCTGCAGCGTTTCACAGGAAACCAGATCGCCAAAGTGCGACAGACGCGCCCGCAGGACTTCCAGGACACCGAGGTCAGCCTCCCCTTCTGTACTTTAATCATGACGTCACTGAAGACTCATGTTTCATAAACTGATGTGTTTTCAGAGGATCTCATTGGTCAGCAGCTTCGCCGCCTCTCTCTTCCTCGGTGACTACGCCGCCATCGACTACAGTGACGGTACAGAACCAGTTATCACGGACCTCTGTGTATCAACTGACCCATTGTTCCTTCACCTGCTGACATGATGCGTTCACTGACTGCTGACATGATGCGTTCACTGACTCCTGACATGATGCGTTCACTGACTCCTGACCTGATGCGTTCACTGACTCCTGACCTGATGCGTTCACTGACTCCTGACATGATGCGTTCACTGACTCCTGACATGATGCGTTCACTGACTCCTGACATGATGCGTTCACTGACTGCAGGTTCAGGGATGAATCTGTTGGACATCAGAACCAGAAACTGGTCTCAGATCTGCCTGGAAGCCACAGCTCCTAATCTGGACCGGCTGCTGGGAGCTCCACTACCCTCCACATCTGTACTGGTAAGACTGGTCCGTTCTGGTCTGTACTGGTCCGTACTGGTCCGTACTGGTCTGCTAAGACTGTTGATTTACTTGATTTAGCTGAGACAAACAGGAAGTGATGAGCCTGCGTGCTGCTTCCTGTCGTCGCAGGGTCCCGTCTCCTCCTACTTCGTACGTCGATACGGTTTCTGTGAGAGCTGCAGAGTCGTGGCTTTCACCGGAGACAACCCAGGTGAGATACACGCAGCCAGGTGAGATACACGCAGCCAGGTGAGATACACACAGCCAGGTGAGATACACGCAGCCAAGTGAGATACACACAGCCAAGTGAGATACACACAGCCAAGTGAGATACACACACCAGGTGAGATACAAGCAGCCAGGTGAGATACACACAGCCAGGTGAGATACACACAGCCAGGTGAGATACACACACCAGGTGAGATACACGCAGCCAAGTGAGATACACACAGCCAAGTGAGATACACACAGCCAAGTGAGATACACACACCAGGTGAGATACACGCAGCCAAGTGAGATACACACACCAGGTGAGATACACACAGCCAAGTGAGATACACACACCAGGTGAGACACACACAGCCAAGTGAGATACACACAGCCAAGTGAGATACACGCAGCCAAGTGAGATACACACAGCCAAGTGAGATACACACACCAGGTGAGATACACGCAGCCAAGTGAGATACACGCAGCCAGGTGAGATACACACACCAGGTGAGATACACACAGCCAGGTGAGATACACACAGCCAGGTGAGATACACACAGCCAGGTGAGATACACACACCAGGTGAGATACACACACCAGGTGAGATACACGCAGCCAAGTGAGATACACACAGCCAGGTGAGATACACACAGCCAGGTGAGATACACACACCAGGTGAGATACACGCAGCCAGGTGAGATACACACACCAGGTGAGATACACGCAGCCAGGTGAGATACACACAGCCAGGTGAGATACACGCAGCCAGGTGAGATACACGCAGCCAGGTGAGACACACACAGCCAAGTGAGATACACACCAGTGAGTCCGCAGCCAGGTGAGATACACACAGCCAGGTGAGATACACACACCAGGTGAGATACACACAGCCAGGTGAGATACACACACCAGGTGAGATACACGCAGCCAGGTGAGATACACGCAGCCAGGTGAGATACACACAGCCAGGTGAGATACACACACCAGGTGAGATACACACAGCCAGGTGAGATACACGCAGCCAGGTGAGATACACACAGCCAGGTGAGATACACACAGCCAGGTGAGATACACGCAGCCAGGTGAGATACACACACCAGGTGAGATACACAGACCAGGTGAGATACACGCAGCCAGGTGAGATACACACACCAGGTGAGATACACGCAGCCAGGTGAGATACACACACCAGGTGAGATACACACACCAGGTGAGATACACACAGCCAGGTGAGATACACACACCAAGTGAGATACACACAGACAGGTGAGATACACACACCAGGTGAGATACACACACCAGGTGAGATATATAAAAATAATAACTCATATATAAACACTATCACAGTATTTTCCTCTGACATGAAGCTGATTGTTTCATCGTCTCAACACCAGGTGGTGCTGATGTGTTGTTTGATCATGTGACCTGCTGTTCACTGAGGCCTGGTGTGTGTGTGTGTGTGTGCTTGTGTGTGAGTGTGTGTGTGTGTGTGCTTGTGTGTGAGAGTGTGTATGTGTGTGTGTGTGTGTGTGTGGGGAATGTTAATTATTATAACTATGATGTATTTTGTCTCCTCAGCGTCTCTGGCAGGAATGAGGCTCCAGCAGGGAGACATCGCTGTAAGTTCACCTGAAGTCAGTCTGACAGAAAGTGTTCACCTGGCCGATCAGCTGAATAATGTGTGTGTGTGTGTGTGTGTGTGTGTGTGTGTGTGTGTGTGTGTGTGCAGGTCAGTCTTGGTACCAGTGACACTGTGTTTCTGTGGATCCAGCAGCCTCGTCCGGCGCTGGAGGGTCACGTGTTCTGTAACCCCGTCGACTGGCAGGAGTACATGGCTCTGCTGTGGTACACACACACACACACACACACACACACACACTCATTGTATGTTGACTGAGCTGAGCTGTGTGTGTGTGTTGTGGTGTGTGTGTGTGTGTGTGTGTGTGTGTTATCCTCAGCTTTAAGAACGGCTCTCTGACGAGGGAACGAATCAGGAACGAGTGTGCTGGAGGATCATGGGAACAATTTTCTGCCGCCTTGAGAGACACACCGCTCGGAAACAACGGACACATCGGTGACACTTCCTTCCTCCTTCGTCTTCCTTCCTACCTCCTTCCTCCTTCTCCTATTTCCTGTCCTTCTTCCCTTCCACCTTCACGTTTCCTTTCTTTTTACTTCCCGTTGTCCTTGTATCCTCACAAACTCCTTCTTCTTTCCTTCTTGTTCCTTTTGTGCCCCCTTCTTCCTTCCTCCCTCCCTCTCTCTTCCTTCATCCCTCTCTCTTCTTCCTCCCTCTCTCTCTCTTCCTTCCTCCCTCTCTCTTCCTTCCTCTCTCTCTCTTCCTTCCTCCCTCTCTCTTCCTTCATCCTTCTCTCTTCCTTCCTCCCTCTCTTCTTCCTCCCTCTCTCTTCCTCCCTCTCTCTTCCTTCCTCCCTCTCTCTTCCTTCCTCCCTCTCTCTTCCTTCCTCCCTCTCTCTTCCTTCATCCTTCTCTCTTCCTTCCTCCCTCTCTCTTCCTCCCTCTCTCTTCCTCCCTCTCTCTTCCTTCATCCCTCTCTCTCTCTTCCTTCCTCCCTCTCTCTTCCTTCCTCCCTCTCTCTTCCTTCCTCCCTCTCTCTTCCTTCATCCTTCTCTCTTCCTTCCTCCCTCTCTCTTCCTTCATCCCTCTCTCTTCCTTCCTCCCTCTCTCTTCCTTCCTCCCTCTCTCTTCCTTCATCCTTCTCTCTTCCTTCCTCCCTCTCTCTTCCTCCCTCTCTCTTCATCCCTCTCTCTTCCTTCCTCCCTCTCTCTCTCTTCCTTCCTCCCTCTCTCTTCCTTCCTCCCTCTCTCTTCCTTCATCCCTCTCTCTTCCTTCCTCCCTCTCTCTTCCTTCATCCTTCTCTCTTCCTTCCTCCCTCTCTCTTCCTCCCTCTCTCTTCATCCCTCTCTCTTCCTTCCTCCCTCTCTCTCTCTTCCTTCCTCCCTCTCTCTTCCTTCCTCCCTCTCTCTTCCTTCCTCCCTCTCTCTTCCTTCCTCCCTCTCTCTTCCTCCCTCTCTCTTCCTTCCTCCCTCTCTCTTCCTCCCTCTCTCTTCCTCCCTCTCTCTCTCTTCCTTCCTCCCTCTCTCTTCCTTCCTCCCTCTCTCTTCCTTCCTCCCTCTCTCTTCCTCCCTCTCTCTTCCTTCCTCCCTCTCTCTTCCTCCCTCTCTCTGATTGGTTGTTTTCTGTGTTTCCAGGCTTTTATTTTGACACCATGGAGATCACGCCTGCTGCAGTCGGAGTTCACCGCTTTGACCCTGAAGACAACGAGGTTGGTGGAGAGACATTCACACACACAGAGGGAGAGAGAGAGAGAGAGAGAGTCACCTGGATCACCTGTCCTCTGTCCTGCAGGTGTCCTCTCTGAGTCCTCAGGTGGAGGTCCGGGCGCTGGTGGAGGGTCAGTTTGTGTCCCGTCGACTCCACGCTGAGAGGCTGGGCTACTCCATCAGTGAGTCTCTGTTCAGTCTTCTTCTTCCTCTTCCTCTTCCTCTTCTTCTTCTTCTTCTTCTTCTTCTTCCTCTTCTTCTTCTTCTTCTTCTTCTTCTTCTTCTTCTTCTTTTCCTTTGCTGGTGTTCCGTCACGTCGCTGCAGATCGAAACAGTTTGATGTCTCCTTCAGTCTGTGACTCTGAGGAGTTTCTGTTCTGAACTCGTTCCGTCTGTTTCAGTTCCAGGAACCAGAGTTTTGGCCACCGGAGGAGCTTCATCCAACAAAGACATTCTGCAGGTCGGTCGTCATGTCAAGTTATTATCAATGATCCAGGTGTAGAGAGGGCGAGTCAGGTAACAGTACAGCAGAGAGAGAGAGAAAGGTTACAGGTGCAGGACGTCACAATTAAAGATTTTAAGTTCAGAAATTAGCAAAAATCATCAGCAGAATGTGAAGAAAGAGTTCTGACATCGACAGAGATTTCAACAAAGTGACATTTCAGACATTTTGAATGCGTTTTGCAGACATTAGACGTCTACATTCTGTGTGTCTTCTACACATCGACCTGTTCATTCATGTTGAGCTGAGGTGCTGCTGCAGATCTGTGATCAGTGTATTCAGGTAGCAGAAGCCTGAATCGACTGAGTGGCTGCAGACGGAGAATAAAACCTGAAGAAGCAGCAGAAACATCGAGGGAATGCAGCAGCCGTCTGCGGGCTCTTCACTTAATTGGTTCATTCAGTTTAGGCACAAACGAGCGCCGCTGATGATTCTCTTTTAATTTTTGGACGTTCCCTCGTCGCTCTGATCTGTTTGCTTAATTAATGGATGAAGCAGGAGGATCTTCTTCTTCTTCTCTCTCAGGTTCTGTCTGATGTGTTCAACGCTCCCGTTTACACCATCGATCTGTCCAACTCCGCCTGTCTGGGATCAGCCTACAGAGCTGTGCACGGTAACACACACGCACACACACACACACACACACACACACACACACACACACACACACACACACACACACACACACACACACTCCAGTGTCAAGAGATTTTATTGAGGGGAACAATTAAAGGTGCAATATGTAAGAATTGGCCTTTTGAATTCATACACAAAACAAAGAAGCTGCAGAACATGAGCATATTAGCCGCTAACTGTAGCTGCTAACTGTAGCTGCCATTAGATTGTTAGCTCAGTTAGCTGTGCAGCTACCGGTGCAGACTGGGAGCTCTGAGCACTAGAGAAGTGTTAGCACAGGAGCTTTGGACCGGAATGGACCGAGCTAAATACAATTAGACCAAGAAAATGGAGATCTGTAAAAATGAATAAAATGCTGGCTACAGTTAGCAGCCTGGCCACAGCTAGCAGCCTGGCTACAGTTCGCGGTCTGGCTACAGCTCGCAGCCTGGCTACAGCTCGCAGCCTGGCTACAGTTAGCAGTCAAGCTACAGCTAGCAGCCTGGCTACAGTAAGCAGCCTGGCTACAGTACGCAGTCCGGCTACAGCTCACAGCCTGGCTACAGCTCGCAGCCTGGCTACAGCTAGCAGTCTGACTACAGCTAGCAGTCTGGCTTCAGTAAGCAGTCTGGCTACAGCTAGCAGTCTGACTACAGCTTGCAGCCTGGCTACAGTAAGCAACCTAGCTACAGCTAGCAGCCTGGCTACAGTTAGCAGTCCGGCTACAGTAAGCAGCCTGGCTACAGTTAGCAGCCTGGCTTCAGTAAGCAGCTTGGCTACAGCTAGCAGCCTGGCTACTGTTAGCAGCCTGGCTACAGCTAGCAGCCTGGCTACAGCTAGCAGCCTGGCTACAGTAAGCAGCCTGGCTTCAGTAAGCAGCCCGGCCACAGCTAGCAGCCCGGCTACAGCTAGCAGCCTGGCTACAGTAAGCAGCCTGGCTTCAGTAAGCAGTCTGGCTACAGTTCGCAGTCCGGCTACAGCTCGCAGTCCGGCTACAGCTCGCAGCCTGGCTACAGTAAGCAGCCTGGCTTCAGTAAGCAGTCTGGCTACAGTTCGCAGTCCGGCTACAGCTCGCAGTCCGGCTACAGCTCGCAGCCCGGCTACAGCTAGCAGCCCGGCTACAGCTAGCAGTCTGACTACAGCTAGCAGCCTGGCTACAGTAAGCAGCCTGGCTGCAGCTAGCAGTCTGACTACAGCTCGCAGCCTGGTTTGATCTATAAACTCTGATCTCAGGTCTGTGCATCTCCTGATTGAACTCATGTGACTGAAAACTCAGTTTCCTCTGCAGTTGTTCGCTGTCCAGATAAAACCAGTAAAATCCTGCAGCTGGTCACTGATCAGTTTGCTGAAGTGGTGCAGTAGGTGACTGAGGTGTGAGTGTGTGAGCAGCAGATCCTGGACGCTCTTATCGCTCTGCACACTTGAAGCCTTTGACTTCAGTTTGCTGTCCGTCTCCTCTCTGGGAATTTATTCATCCGTCTCTCTGCTGAGGGCTGTTAACGTCGGCGGGGAGAGCGCATGTCTTCATAAAACCAGATGAAACAGATTCCCCAGCCACTCGACATGAAAGAGAGCGGCCAGATAGTGAACATCCTGGTGTGGCGCCGTCGTACATGTATGCAGCAGAGACGAGGCAGCGGCGGCTCCTCCCGACCACTGTGCCAATATCTCAAGTCAGTTGCGTGAGCTTGAAAAGACATAATGCAATCCTCCTGATGGTAATAACCAATGCTGATTCATTCAGGGGTGGCGGCGGCCCCGCGGGGGTGGAGGAGGAGGTGGAGGAGGAGGAGGGGGGTAATGTGGTCCTCATGCAATTACTCTGCAACAGAGCAGGATGCACAGAAATCCTCCTCATGCGTTCATCTTGCATTAGTGCTGCAATCTTTACTCAGTGTTACAGAAACCTGCTGCAGTCAGAGAACGTCTCATCTCCACTTCACGTCACCTGACAGCTGATCCTGGATAAACGTGCAGCTCATCACCTGATTTGTCAGTTCACTCTACTTCTTTGTCCCCGTGGAGAAAGTCCCCAGACTCCCTTAACAAATGTGTCAGTTTAGTGAGTTGTTGAGTTGGAGACACTTTATAAACTCTGTGAAACTCTGTCTCTGACTCATTCTGCATTATTTGGACCTTCTTGTTCATTCAGCAAATGTTCTACATGAACTTCTTTCAGTCTTTGAGTAAAAACATGGAGTCTGTTTGTCTCAGTGATGGACGGGTTTGTTTCATACAGAGCAGGAAGTGACATCACATCACAGGTGGTCACTCAGGTGCAGGTGAGTGAAGCTGTGAAGTGGATCTTCACTCTGTGGTCCCGAGTGAAGCTGCAGACGTTTCATCTTTCAGGACATCAGTGTATAAATGTGAGTGTGTGTGTGTGTGTGTGTGTGTGTGTGTGTGTCCTCCGTTGTGTGAGAAGGTCAGGCTGAAAATGGTTTGACTCGACAGGTCACCTCGTCTCTTGGTAGCAAATTACACCAAGGGCATCGTGGGAAAAAAAAGCCGCTGTGTGTCAGTCCCATGATGCCTTGCATGGCTGAGGTCATGACGTCCTCTGGACTCTGGACCCGACCTCTGTGTTCGTTTCGCTGAGCGTACGCTTTCTGAGCACTGTGTGTGTGTGTGTGTGTGTGTGTGTGTGTGTGTGTGTGTGTGTGTGTGTGTATGTGTGCGTGAGAGTGTGTGTGTGTGTGTGTGTGTGTGTGTGTGTGAGTGTCACCATGACGTGGACGAACATCTCAGTCGATGATGCTGTTTGCTTAATGACCTCTGGACTGTTTTAATTACTGACCTCTGATTGGTTAACGACCTCTCAGACTAGTTAGAGAGCGATAACGACCCGGGAGCTTCTGATTGGCTAACGAGCCGCAGTCTGTGTGTGAGTGTAATCAGCTTCATTCTGCACCTGATGAGATAATTATAGTTTAATAATATTTATAATGAGCACTTTATGAAACGTTGAGTAACAAAGTGAATGCAGGATAAAATACACACATACGATGACACACATGTTGTGTAGAGACCGGCTGTGTAAACCAACTGGACCTTTTGTTCTGTGTGTTGTTGAGTTCTGTTCTCACATCATCCCAAATGTTTCCAACAAAGTTCCAGCAGAGAAATCCTCCAGAGTCCTCGAGGTGACGCTGAGTTTCATCTGCTCGTCTGTCTGTAACTTCAGGAGAGTCAGAGAGGAAGGAAGTCTGAGAACCAGACCCAACAGAACCAGAAGAACTCTTTAGAACATTAGAGAGTTGAGGTGAAGCTCTGAGTGAAGTCAGCACTCAGCAGAGACTCTGGTTCTGGTTCTGGTTCTCTGTCTCCTCTCTGTGACGTTACGTTCATGAAGTAAAGTCCATTTCCCCTCCAGCTGCAGTCAGCAGTCAGCAGAACAGAACAGAACCACCCGACAGTGGAGGTCCGCTCCGGATCACTGCTGCAGTCAGGCTGATCAACAGGAGTGAACGGATCGTTTGTTGATGTCTGGTCGGGTTGAACCGAGCTCTCTGATTGGTTAATGTCTGTTTTCAGGTCTGGTGGCAGAATCTGGAGTTTCCTTCTCCGATGTTGTGAAGAACGCACCAGAACCACAGCTGGCCGCCACGCCGCACCCTGCAGCACAGGAGGTACACACGCACACGCACACGCATGCACGCACGCATGCACGCACGCACGCACGCACGCACGCACACACACACACACACACACACACGCACACAGGTGCTGCGTTGTGTGTGAGCGAGTCGATGAGTTTCATTCTGCCTCCAGTAAAATAAAATAACTTCGGCTGGTTCAGTTTCAGACGTGAGACGAACGTTAAACATCGAGATCGATTAACGTCGACGAGGAAAAGAAACAAATGAGAGGAGACGGATTCAAACACGGCTGACAGGAAATATTATGGATGAATGTTTATTTTTACGCTTTCAGTTCATTGAGGTTCTGGAGGTTCTGATGTCACTGAGCTGACAGGTCGTCTCTGCTCCTCCCTCTGATCTTTATGATCAGAGCTGATAAAAATACTAAAGAGTCAATAAAGAGTGACGACAGTTTAAATTCAGCTCGTTGGTTAATCGTTCTGCAGCTTCTTCAGTTTTGCATTTTTCTTCCTCATTGTTTCACATTTTCGTATCTGAGTCTCTTCTCTTTCTGTCGCCGGGCGGATCAGAGGAAGAGAAAAACAACTCTGCTAAAACAAAACAAAGTGACGATGAAGGAAAGACGAGAGAACAAAGTGAGCAGCGAGGTGATGAAGGAGCAGCGACCGGCTTCACTTCATCTCTTGTTCTGTCAATCACTGCTCAGGAGGAGGAGGGGGAGGAGGGGGAGGGGGGGCTCAGGTGAGAGGAGGAGTTTCATCACTACCTGTTCAGTTTAGTCAGCTGAAGATGTTTGACAGCTCGACCCGTCTGTTGCTCTTCACCTCCTGAACTCCAGCGTCTGCATCTTAGAGCACAAAGACAAACAATGACGAGGTCACGTCCAATCAATCTCACTCAGCTTGAACCAGCCAATCACAGCTGATCACATCAAATCACCTCCTGTCAATCAATCTTTGAACTGGCGAGCGAGCTGAAGACAGCATGGTGGAGGCGCTACTCACACTCAGAGCTAATGCTAACGCTAACGCTAACGCTAACAACAAGTCTTACGGGAAACGCTGTTAAACTCTCTGAAGCAAACTGAACTCTGCTAACGAGGAAGAAACAAACTTCCAACACACATCAAGGCCCTGTTCTCTTCTACTCTGTTAATTAATGTCTGAACACACACACACACACACACACACACACACACACACACACACACACACACACACTCTCCTGCGTTAGTCTCATGTAGTTGTATGTTTACTGAAGTGATGTTCTCTCATGTTCGTCCTCCATAATTAACAGCAAAGATCATCAATAAATAATGAGCTCTGCTGAAACACCTAGTCCCCCCCCCCCCCCCCCCCCCCACACACACACATGCACACACACACACACATGCACACACACACACACGCACACACACACTGCAGCAGGATATTAAATATGAAGCAGTAACATGATGTGAGCTGCTGGATGTTCAGCGATGATCTGAAGAGAACTGAACGTTCTTCATCATCAGTATTTGTTTCAGTCTCGTCTTGATGGAAAGTGACACATTTTGAGTTCACAACAGGTTTTCCTACCATTTAAAATACAATAATGTAACATAACTATTTAATATTTGATAGAAATGACATGAAACATAAAAATCTAAATAAATGTTTGACAAAAGGCTCTTATTTTGAAATAAAAACTGGTGACATTACTGTACTTCCTGCAGATCAGCTGGTGTGACTGTGGGAGAGAAGAATAAAATGTTTGTTTGTTCTAATGTGTGTGTGTGCGTACGTGTGTGTGTGTGTGTGTGTGTTCCAGGTGTACGGCCAGATGTTGAAGCGCTACGCCCGATTGGAGCAGAGAGTCCTGCAGGAGACACGCCCCTGAGCTGCAGCCTCCAATCAGCTGCCTGATCGATAAACGTTAGATTAGTGAAATGATTCTGAGTTTGATACATTTAAATTAGTTTTAACAGTCATCAATTCACTGATCAATGAAAACATGAAGTGATTAATGGTGCAGTGAGTGGAGGTGAAGGTGTGGGTGGAGTCGTGACATCACCTGACTCACCTGCTCGGACAGGTGACCTGCAGCTGCTGGTCCTGTGAGGACGGGCCGGATCAATAACAGAACCGGACCTGAGCCACAGAGTGACGTTCAGAGATCGATCCTGTCATTAATACTGTTTCTATTCAAACACAAACACACACTGAGACAACGCGGACCGGACCAGAACATTTCAGGACCGGGTCTGGGAACCGACCTGATCACTTCATGGATCACTGCTGATCGCTGTTCACTGATTGAACAGGTTGTCAGTACGATCACAGATCATTAGTAGTTGTGTTAACAAGCAGACATGATGAAGATTCTCTGTGATGATTTTTTTATGTATAATTCTGAATAAACTAAAAAATGTCATTAATAAAACTTTGGTCATTTTCCTTCTTTGGACTCAAAGAAAAGACCAAACGCTGACCTCAGATCAGAGAAACGAGCAGGATCACCGTGTGTGAGCTGAACAACAGGAAGTCTCAATTAACAGCCGCTGTGATAAAATCTCAAACTCATTTCAGTTTCCTCTTCGTGCTGCAGTGCGTTAATGTGTTTGTCATTTTGTTTTCCTGGCGAGCAGATAAGACGGTCGCAGCTCCTGATTGGTTTCTGTTTGTCGTGGTTCTGTTTGTTGTGGTTCTGTTTGTCGTGGTTCTGTTTGTCGTCTGGTTCTGGTTGTCATCTGGTTTGTTGTCTTTGGGCTGCAGCAGCACGTTTCTGCGTCTCGTTGCAGACGTGCGTTCAGCAGCCGTCCGTCTGAAGCTCGTTTAAATTCAGGCTGATCCTTCAGTCGTCAGGCTGCAGGTGGGCGGAGCTTCTCTCCTGACCGCGCTGACACGCTCAATCATTACTGATGACTCATCGATTACATCGTTTGTGATCGTTCAGTTTATCAGTTTAACACCAACAGACTGATATGAACAATAATAGTAAAAAACATTCAGTCATTCTGTGAAACAGGAAGTTAGCCACCCTCTCTCTCTCTCTCTCAACCGACTGGGTCGAGGACCAGGACGACCTCCGCTGACTCCGGTTCTGTTGGAGGTTTCTTCCTGGGTCAGGTGCTGCTCATGAGGACATGTTTGAGATCAATGAATCAAGGAGTTTGGTTTGGACCTGCTCGACCTGGAGACTGCGTCAGAGGAGATTTGTTGTTAGCTTTAGCCTCAGGCTGCTAGCATTATAGCATGACCTTTGAACTCTGCTAGCATCATAATATTATGATTTATATGGTCATTATAAAACGACTCAGCTGGAAACATTTTCAAACAGAAAGGCTTAGCTTAGCTTAGCTTAGCTTATGTAAGCTTGATTAGTCGTGTTGGGTCAGAGGCAGGTCTGCAGAGTGAATGGGATGGATCAGCGGTGTCAGGGCCAACATGGTTCCTCCAGGATGTGGTTCGCAGCATGTTTCGGGCCTCACATCCGTCACAGCCTCGACCTAACGGAGGAGGACGTCTCTGCTCTGCTGTCGGCTCTGATATTTTCTGTCCCTGAGCAGCCGGGAGTCTGTTGTTGTCCTGTCCTGTCTCTGTTTGGACCTTCTGGACGCGTCCTCGTCTCCTTCCTTGAGTCTTTGAACATCAGAGAGTTTGTTTTTTATCATTTATGTTCTGGATCTCACACATCTGACCCAGATCCTAAACAGTCCTGGTGTTCTGGAGGATGCCACAGAACTGTCAGACTGTCACGTCTCACCGTCAGTCAACAAAAGAAATGAAGAAGTTTGTTGTTCATGTGTTTGTGTTGTTCATTATCAGTGATAACGACCTGCA
>OZ023171.1:29360025-29440025 GCA_963678695.2 Diplodus puntazzo | reverse complement strand
TGAGTTAATGATGTCACTGGGTGAAGGACAGGTGATCTGTTGTGTCTGTAGATGGAAGTGAATCTAAACATAGTCTTTTTAAAGTTGAACTACAGTTTTTACTGTGAAATAATGAGGTCGACCTTAAAACAGCTGTTTTTAGAATGGAGTTTGGTTGAGTGCTGTTTAAATTAGAAGGATTGTTTTTATACAGAAGGGGGCGGGGCTAAAGGCAAAGTATCGCCATTAAAACGTCTGGAACCAAGAGAGGTGTCATCGAGGTCACGAGTCATCCAGGCTACAGTATGACGCTCGGCAGGGAGGGGGCGCCACCACCGCCGCCACCGCCGCCGCCGCCACCACCGCTGCAGGTCTGGGATCAGTGCTGCTCGATATGAGAGTTAAAATTAGAACAAAATACAACGTTTAAGCTTCTGAATGTAGGACAGCCCAATGTGAGTGTGTGTGTGTGTGTGTGTGTGTGTGTGTGTGTGTGTGTGTGTGTGTATCATGCTATAGGTTCAGCTGAGGAGAGACGAGCTGCAGATCTGTCCTCGGATGGTCTGTGTGTGTGTGTGTGTGTGTGTGTGTGTGTGTATCATGCTATAGGTTCAGCTGAGGAGAGACGAGCTGCAGATCTGTCCTCGGATGGTCTGTGTGTGTGTGTGTGTGTGTGTATTTAAAATGATCAAAAGAAGCCGCTTTGATGTTCAAACGTATGCACACACACACACGCACACGCATGCACGCACACACACGCACGCACACACACACACACACACACACACACACACACACACACACACACACACACACACGTGACTGTGCACACTGTATTCCAGATATCTGTTTGTGTGTTGCAGATAATTGGCTCCCCGAAGGACGGCAGAGGGAAAACAAAGGTTCCAGCAGCAGCAGAGTGTTTGTGTGTACGTCGGGCTGCATTATGTAAATCTGTATGCTAAATGTGTCTGAACCACAGGGAGGGCCGGTGTTTGGGTCTGTGTCCATTTGCATATCAGTGTGTGTAACTGTGCAAATGAGCGCGCGCGCGTGTGTGTATGTGTGTGTGTGTGTGAAGCCCTCCTCAGTCGCTAATTACTTTCATGGGCAGGCGGATGAAATACGTGCGTCTGGATTTCATGCGAACCCTTCAAACCTGGCAACCCGCCGCCTGGTTCTGATTGAAGAGTTTGAGTTCTAAAATAAGATATTCATCGTTTTAGAGACGGGATACCTGCACGGCGAGGAGGAGGAGGAGGAGGAGGAGGAGGAGGAGGAGGAGGAGTGACTGACAGCTGCAGATTTAATGAGGCACTTTGTAAAACGACAGAAGAACCTTAGAGAAGTGAGGTCGCTCTCACTGACGGGCCTGCACAGGTCCAGTACGTTCTGGTGTTTGTGTTGGCGCGTCCATCCCTCGTCACTGGTGATCCAGTGATGTCATGAAGCTGCTCGCTGTATCTTCTGCCCGTCGAGCGGCTAACTTCCTGATTAGCTCTCCGCTAACCTTCCAAACTTTATCAGAGCAAACGGATTGAATTCTGACAGTGACACGAGTCGTTTCTTTGGGGTTGTGATCCAGTTTCCAATGGCGCCGCTCAGTCTTGGTTCTGATTCGTCCTGTTAGCCACTCGTGGTGTAGAACTCTGGAGAACAGCAGATGAGGTCGACTCTGCCTGTTCTGACTGTTTGATCTGTGGAGGTTTTATATTTTATGTAAAACATCATCAAGATGAGAGACGCTGTTTAAAACTCTGTGATGTCATCACAGTGTAAAGCCCGCAGGTGGGCGGAGCCAGCGGAGGAAACATGGAAGACAGAACCTTTTTTGGCAGTCGATCTTTACGTCTAGAATCAGTCGTTCTGTATGAGTCTGTGAGCGTGACGCCGCTGTGATCACATGACGCTGTGGTTAAAAACCAAAGACAGAACCCTGAAGCTCCGCCCTGATTGGTCCTTCAGTTCCTTGCTCTCTGTGAGAAACCTTCCCATTGGTGTTCATGAGTCTGAGGTTTTTAAATGAGAGCAGCTGATTGGACGAAGTGACAGAAGTGTGTCAGTTTGATGGACGCCGCCGCCTCGCTCTCTCTGTGTGGATTCAACAGCAGCACCTGGGAGGACGGCGGTGGATGATGTCGTCTCCTCCGTCCTTCTGATGTCCTTCCTGTCCAGCCCGGTCCAGGTGATTCTTCTGTCTCAGCATCATCCTGCTGCCGGGTCAGCAGACGTGAGAAAATGTCTGCACAAAATGTATCATGTCTCAAACTGCGTCACAGACAGAACGTCAGGAACCTGCGTGTTGGTGCAGAAATTGATCATCTGTTCTGGTCGTGCTGTGAGGACACGTGACAGAACCAGAACCTGATCCAACAGAGCTACAGCAGCGTCCCAGCAGGGTCCGGACTCAGCTCTGTCTCAGGGGGTTTTACCTGAGTCTCAGTCTCCTGCTAGTCTTAGTCTTGAGGATGTTTTGGCTGAGACTTGTCCCGGTCCTGTGGGTTCTGACCCGGGTCTTGGACTAGTGTCTGCCTTGTGGAGCTTTTCACAGTACTGGACTTGTCTTGGCGGGTCTGTTGACTCTGGACTGTCTCGGTCTTTGGCTCGGACTTGTCTCGGTCTCATGGGTCTGTTGACCCGTCTTCTTGGTCTCCGGTTGTTGGATCACGCTCCGGTTTGGACCGTCAGGAAGACGTTACTGTCCGTGAACTGCTTTGGTTTTGGTCTCGTCTTGATGTCCAGCCCATTTGGATTCAATCTTGTAGCGACCGGCTGTCAGAACTGCACCACCTGTCCAAGAGTTCATTCATGTTTCTCACTGTAAACACCCACAATCTTGCAATCATCCAATCACAGTTCCTCAAGAAACCCGCACAGTGTGGAGCTAACCTGTGTCTCAGAACCGCCAGTAGTTTTGGTCAGTGGACCGGTACCTCGGCATCCGATCGTGTTGAAAAGTCCGCGTCATTGTTGCCAAAGTGTCTCTGGAGTCCGTGTCAGGAGGAGGAATTACCCCGCGGATGTTTGTTTATTTCTATGAGTTGCCGGTCCTGGCGGAGCTAAGGCCGACGCTGCAAACCCGACTGACTGCTGAACACTGTCAGTACCGCTCAGACTCTAAAGAAGCGGGTCGTTCAGCCGGTGCTGTGAGTCCATCAGACCGCCGCTGAAGAAATTGCAGCTTAAATGAGAGACAGTGAGAGAGAAGGAGGCTGTGGATGCCTAGCAACAAGCTGGTTCTCCATACACACACACACACACACACACACACACACACACACACACACACACACACACACACACACACACACACACACACACACACACACACACACACACACACACACACACACACACCTCGTCCACAGAGGCAGACATGTCACTCAGACTGCAGCCTTTAGAGTCGGCTGCTAAATTGGTCAATTAGGACACTGTTAATTTTGCCAATTAAACCCAGTGTTCGTTTGTCCAATTAAGTCTCCTGCTAATTGATCATCATGTGTGTGTGTGTGTGTGTGTGTGTGTGTGTGTGTGTGTGTGTGTGTGTGTGTGTGTGTGTGTGTGTGTGTGTGGGGAGGGTTTAATCAGCTGGATGTCATCTGCCAAACACACCTTAACAAACAGACAGTCTAAGAGCAGACGTCTTCAGAGCAGGGTGAGGTTGAGGTGAGGTTAATTGAAACAGCTCGTTAAGGAATTAACTGATTAACTCAGGCTGATGGGACTTTGACTGACAGCTGGACGGGGGACAATTTCCCACAATGCACCTGGTGATGTTTTTTTGCGATGAGCCCCAAACAGCCCTGACAGATGTGACCGTGTCTGCTGCTGATGGTATTATTATTATTAATTGATCCAGTGGTTTAATTTGTTATTTATCTCATCACATTCATTAACAGATAAAGAGAAACTAATGATTAGTTTTTATTTTCTGACGTGAGATTCTCACCTGATGCACACAGTTCTGTTTTAGCTCCGCCTCTTCCTGCCGCTCGCCAGCGTCTCCCGCGGTGCGTTCAGTGTGCGAGAAAATGAGAGGAAACAACCGGCGCCGAGCCCATTAGAGGAACTGACATTTAGTGAAATGTCAGAACCGAGCTGCTGTCTGTGTTGCAGCGAGCTTCTCCTCCAGCGCCGACCCGACTTTCATTAACCAGGGTAATTATTTAAAGGGGGAATGTGGAAATATTCACACACACACACACACACACACACACACACACACACACACACACACACACACACACTCGCTGCAGATGCTGTGATATGACTCCAGGTCTTTCCTCGTGTTCTGCCTCCTCTTCCCAGAACATCAATTACATCGTCACTTTGGCTTCATATCACTGAATTAGCATGTCACCGTGACAACAACACACACACACACACACACACACACACACACACACACACACACACACACACTGCTGCTGGAGCTGTGACAGCTTGACAACACAATAAATCTTTGTCACACAGTTTGCTGACGCCACACAGCGCAAACTATCACACACACACACACACACACACACACGTCAGCACAAAGACTAATGTATATACCAACACATGGACTGGTGCCTCTGGTCCTGTCCTGCCGGTCCTCTTCCGGTCCGGTCCTGCCGGTCCTCTTCCGGTCCGGTCCTGCTGGTCTTTGGTACATTTAATTTTATGTGATAATTCAAAGACACATATTCACAAACCCACATCGCTGCTGGTGCGGCTGGTTCTAGTGGCAGAGCTGGTTAGTGGACAGAGCTGGTTAGTGGACAGAGCTGGTTAGTGGGCAGAGCTGGTTAGTGGACAGAGCTGGTTAGTGGACAGAGCTGGTTAGTGGGCAGAGCTGGTTAGTGGACAGAGCTGGTTAGTGGGCAGAGCTGGTTAGTGGACATAGCTGGTTGATGGGCAGAGCTGGTTAGTGGGCAGAGCTGGTTGATGGGCAGAGCTGGTTGATGGGCAGAGCTGGTTGGAGGCAGAGCTGGTTAATGGCCGAGCTGGTTAGTGGACAGAGCTGGTTAATGAGCAGAGCTGGTTAGTGGACAGAGCTGGTTAGTGGGCAGAGCTGGTTGATGGGCAGAGCTGGTTGATGGGCAGAGCTGGTTAGTGGGCAGAGCTGGTTGATGGGCAGAGCTGGTTAGTGGGCAGAGCTGGTTAGTGGACAGAGCTGGTTAATGGGCAGAGCTGGTTGATGGGCAGAGCTGGTTAATGGGCAGAGCTGGTTAGTGGACAGAGCTGGTTAATGAGCAGAGCTGGTTAGTGGACAGAGCTGGTTAATGGCCGAGCTGGTTAGTGGACAGAGCTGGTTAATGAGCAGAGCTGGTTAGTGGACAGAGCTGGTTAATGAGCAGAGCTGGTTAGTGGGCAGAGCTGGTTGATGGGCAGAGCTGGTTAATGGGCAGAGCTGGTTAGTGGACAGAGCTGGTTAATGGGCAGAGCTGGTTGATGGCAGAGCTGGTTAGTGGGCAGAGCTGGTTAATGAGCAGAGCTGGTTAGTGGACAGAGCTGGTTAATGGCCGAGCTGGTTAGTGGACAGAGCTGGTTAATGGGCAGAGCTGGTTAGTGGACAGAGCTGGTTAATGGCAGAGCTGGTTAGTGGACAGAGCTGGTTGATGGGCAGAGCTGGTTAGTGGCAGAGCTGGTTAATGGGCAGAGCTGGTTAGTGGGCAGAGCTGGTTAGTGGCAGAGCTGGTTAGTGGGCAGAGCTGGTTGATGGGCAGAGCTGGTTGATGGGCAGAGCTGGTTAGTGGGCAGAGCTGGTTAGTGGGCAGAGCTGGTTAATGGGCAGAGCTGGTTAGTGGACAGAGCTGGTTAATGGGCAGAGCTGGTTAGTGGGCAGAGCTGGTTAGTGGACAGAGCTGGTTAGTGGGCAGAGCTGGTTGATGGGCAGAGCTGGTTGATGGGCAGAGCTGGTTAGTGGGCAGCTGATGAGCTGGTTGATGGACAGAGCTTGTTAATGGGCAGAGCTGGTTGATGGGCCGAGCTGGTTAGTGGGCAGAGCTGGTTAGTGGACAGAGCTGGTTAGTGGACAGAGCTGGTTAATGGGCAGAGCTGGTTAGTGGGCAGAGCTGGTTAATGGCAGAGCTGGTTAGTGGACAGAGCTGGTTAGTGGGCAGAGCTGGTTAATGGGCAGAGCTGGTTAATGAGCAGAGCTGGTTAGTGGACAGAGCTGGTTAATGGCAGAGCTGGTTAATGAGCAGAGCTGGTTAGTGGACAGAGCTGGTTAATGGGCAGAGCTGGTTAGTGGGCAGAGCTGGTTAATGGGCAGAGCTGGTTAATGAGCAGAGCTGGTTAGTGGACAGAGCTGGTTAATGGCAGAGCTGGTTGATGGGCAGAGCTGGTTGATGGGCAGAGCTGGTTAGTGGGCAGATCTGGTTAGTGGACAGAGCTGGTTAATGAGCAGAGCTGGTTAGTGGACAGAGCTGGTTAATGGGCAGAGCTGGTTAATGAGCAGAGCTGGTTAGTGGGCAGAGCTGGTTAATGGGCAGAGCTGGTTAATGAGCAGAGCTGGTTAGTGGACAGAGCTGGTTAATGGCAGAGCTGGTTGATGGGCAGAGCTGGTTGATGGGCAGAGCTGGTTAGTGGGCAGATCTGGTTAGTGGACAGAGCTGGTTAGTGGACAGAGCTGGTTAGTGGGCAGAGCTGGTTAGTGGACAGAGCTGGTTAGTGGGCAGAGCTGGTTGATGGGCAGAGCTGGTTAGTGGGCAGAGCTGGTTGATGGGCAGAGCTGGTTAGTGGACAGAGCTGGTTGATGGGCAGAGCTGGTTAATGGGCAGAGCTGGTTAATGAGCAGAGCTGGTTAGTGGACAGAGCTGGTTAATGGCAGAGCTGGTTAATGAGCAGAGCTGGTTAGTGGACAGAGCTGGTTAATGGGCAGAGCTGGTTAGTGGGCAGAGCTGGTTAATGGGCAGAGCTGGTTAATGAGCAGAGCTGGTTAGTGGACAGAGCTGGTTAATGGCAGAGCTGGTTGATGGGCAGAGCTGGTTAGTGGGCAGATCTGGTTAGTGGACAGAGCTGGTTAGTGGACAGAGCTGGTTAATGGCAGAGCTGGTTAATGGCAGAGCTGGTTAATGGCAGAGCTGGTTAGTGGGCAGAGCTGGTTAGTGGACAGAGCTGGTTGATGGGCAGAGCTGGTTAATGGGCAGAGCTGGTTAGTGGGCAGAGCTGGTTGGAGGCGACCAGTGGCTGCTGGGAGTCTGAGCCGACATCACTGTGGCCTTCACCAGGACAAAGACTCTAACACTGAAAGAAACGGAGACTTGAAGACAAACGGACGATTCCTCCACGTTAATCAGACGCATCATGTGATTTCATCCTGTCTCATCTCTCACTGCCACAGTTGTTGTTTCGTTCTCAGTCTCTGGTCTTTGTTTTCTCTCTGTCCGTCCCTCCGGCCGCCTCACAGCCACATTAAACTTTAATCCTGCTAACAAACAGAGGAAATGGCTTCAGGGTTTGAGAGACGGAGCGATGGATGAGGTTCATGTTTGCAAAGACAGATTATTACAAACACAAAATGATTAAATATCGTCTCTTCTTAAGGTCGTGTTCGTGTCCAGTCCTGAGTTAAACCACTGGAGGTTGTTTGTCAGTGAATATTCTGCAGAACCCGGCTGAACAGTTTAAAGCTGCAACAGAGTTTAACTGTCAACCGGGCTCCTGTAGCAGAACTGGTTCTGCTGACATCATATCCAGAACACTCAATACTGTCTGTAAGAACCACTGGTTCTGACAGGAAGTGACAGAGTTGGAGGGAGGAGGAGGAGGAGGAGGAGGAGGAGGAGGAGGAGGAGGAGGAGGAGGAGGAGGAGGAGGAGGGAGGGCAGGAAACTGATTGCAAACAAAATCTGTGACTTGCTAGCATGTAAAGAAACGGGCGGCGGCAGACTGAAAGCTTGAGTTAACTGGCTGAAGGAAGCAAATATGCCACTAATGTAAAGGTGTTTTATTGACACAATCCTCAGGTCTCTCCAGATCCATGTCAGTAACTGATGGAGTGAACAGGGTCAGAATGTCCTGAGGACAAGACCAGTACTACCTGTGGCCCAAAGTGCCTCCTGAACTGATTCCAGGTTCTGAGGCAGTTCTTCACTCCAACACTGATGGAGTGTGCAGTCGGTGATGAAGTAAGAGGGAGGAACAACTGAGACGTCAGAGAAGAGGGACGACATGAGGCTTCAGTGTGAAGCCGTGGTGGAGACTGTGGACTTGTAGACCTCGAGGAGTCTTTTCTAAAAACCCACTGAGATGTTTTCTGTTCGTGTATTTTCCAGCCGGGGGTTTTAGGTTCTTTTCTAATGGTGTCATGTCTGAGCTGGATCTTATCAGAACCTCTGAGCCCGTTATTATAAACTGTTGGAGATTTCCAGAGTACATATGAACAATAACACCGTCCCAGTACAAACCTCTAACAAGAGGACACGTCGTTCATCAGAACCGACTCAGCAGGTGACGACGATCTGCTGAGCTTCATATGGAGCCAGCGAGGCTACAGGCTAACAGCGCTAGCTGACAGGCTAACAGCGCTAGCTGACAGGCTAACAGCGCTAGCTGACAGGCTAACAGCGCTAGCTCAAACCACCTACGGAGAACAGAAAGTAACAACAGAGAGAATAACAACTGCATTAAGTGGATCATTGATGTGAAGAGGAGCCACGAGCCGAACATTGAGCCCAGAGCACCAACAGATTCAACACCATGTTGGTTTGGACCTGAACGTGACAAACATAGAATAACACGGTTCTGATGGTTCAGGAAATATCTTCTTTTTTTTTAGTAAAATGTGCTGCTGCGATTATCATCAATACATCTACTATTACTGATGTGTGTGTTGTGGTGGGAGCTGTTTCTGTGTGTGTGTCTGTGTCTGTGTGTGTGTGTGTGTGTGTGTGTGTGTGTGGGCGGAGGAAGATCTACACTCCTCGAGCAAACTTAGTGTGAGACGGAAAGAAACCATGTGAATATTACATCCCCTGGGCAAGTTAAATCTGTGTGTGTGTGTAGATGTGTGTGTGTGTGTGTGTGTAGATGTGTGTGTGTGTGTGTGTAGATGTGTGTGTGTGTGTGTGTAGATGTGTGTGTGTCTCCATCAGCAGTGCTTTAAGGAGAATCCATGCATTAGTTATCAGCTCAGCTCTGATTTCCCTGTTTCTGCTCACAGCGCTGACTGATGAAACATCGCTTACACAGCACACTGCTGCGTGTGTGTGTGTGTGTGTGTGTGTGTGTGTGTGTGTGTGTGTGCATATTCATGAGTGTGTGTGTGTGTGTGTGTGTGTGTGTGTGTTATTGACATCATCTCTACAGTGTTTGGCTCTTTGCGACGGCAGCAGCAGATTAGCTGCTAGCTAACTGTGGAGCAACATTTTAATTGTACCTGTTATAATAAACAATAACATGAACATTGAACAAATGACTCCATCAGCTGATTATCAGTAAACACGTGATGTCATCAGGTCTGCAGGGTTTTGGTTGGACATGTTGACCTGATGATGTTACAGAATGAGCTAAAGTGATTCACATGGTAACTGACTTCAGACGCAGGTGATCTGATCTGAGTTCAGTCTGAAGTCCTGTATAAAGTGTGACGTGTGTTCAGAGTCAAGGTCCGTCCTGCATTGCGACTGAGCTCTTATGGAGACGGTGAATAGACACTGAGGCAGAGATATGAGACATCAGCACTCAGCGAACTCACAGCAGCCATTAACTGTGTTACAGCACAGAGATGTGATGCACTGAGCAGAGCTGCAGGGTTCCGGATGTGGTCCAGGACTCCAGAAGGTTTGGACTCGGAGCACAGTCGCCCCTAACTGAACATTTAGGAGCACAATCACAAAATTTAGGAGCGCACACCGTAAATCGGTTATGTTTACATGTTGTATTGGCCTTTATATTTGTCGTGTTTTAACTGTGTAGTGCAGCGTGACCTGCAGATGTCGTGTTCCCCACATGTTGAAGGAATCCACTACTAAATTTTCAGTTGATGGAATTCGTCTCTCTGAAACTTTAACCAGTCAAATTCACGCAGCCATTCTTCACCAAAACAGTATTTCTGCCCTTCTTCGTCACACTTGTGTCTTCAGACTCGTCCTCTGAGTTAGGATTTGACTCTGGCTCACTACTCGGCTAATTGGGAGAAAATAACCCTGAGATTCCACCAGATACGTGTCCGCTGAGGTACGGCTCTGATCCGGTTGTGCTCCGACGTCCGCCGTCCAGTAACCCCCACCGGTTGGGTTTTGAGTCCACCACAGAGCAGTATTGTCGACAACTGGCGTCACGAAACTGAGGAGTTCCTGCGATAATCACATGATCACTGGTGACCGCAGTTATAGGTCTGTGTTATAAAAACAACGACTGGAAGTGTTCCTGACCGAAGGATCAGCAGAAGAGCTTGTGTTTGTCTCTATTTTGAGATTTGTGTGCTGGCGTCAACACGGAGTGTTTTATTTTGAAAAGTAACTGGATGTTATATTGTTGTTTCGGTGCTTGACTTCCTGTCTGCTCGGTGCTAAATTCAGCTGAATTGCTGCGTCGTGCTCCGGCGTCCACTGATACACAAGGTACGCAGCGAAGCGGACCTGCTGGAAGTCAACACAGAGACTAAAGTGAAACCATCAGCTCCGCTGGCATGACGGAGACTCACAGCGGACACGTATCTGGTGGAATCGCGGGGTAAGCATCAAGCGTTGGTTTCGCCATTGTTCGCTGACAGTGAAACCTTCTCCTCCGTGCTCGGAACAACTTTCGGACCCTCCCCCTCCACACATCCGCCTGCCACCTGTGAATCCAGATCCTTTGACTCGCCCCTTCCATACACCAGTGTAAAGAAAACACAAAAAACACCAGGAAATTCACTGGTCACACATGTGTGACTAAATGTAAAATTTAGTTGCACTGTCTCAAGTTTTGGTCCATTTGGTCGCAGTCTGGAGTTCTGTGGCCTCAGTTCTGTATCGTAGGAAACTGGACCTGTTTCAGCTCTCATCCAAGAGGCTTCTTCACTTCTAACTAACTGAAGGAGCTGCAGGGTTTAAACCCTGTGTGGGAGAGTCCTTAATGGCTGCAAGGACACTCCCACACAGGGTTTAAAAGTCTGGAACACGCCAAGCCGACTACGATAGAGCACTTAGCGTTACCAGGACCAGAAGGACTGAGAACCTTCATCTACATACGTGTGGACACCAGACTGACCCTGCAGCCTGTAAACAGTACGTGATGCTTTAGTGACGGAGCAGCTGACCGAAGCTGTGATGACTGATGGGTCATACCGGGTCTGTTCTAGTCCGGATCAGTTGAACCAGGTCCGATAGAGTTACCTGAAGTCTTCAGACCCAGTCGTTAATCATCATGAAGGTTTTTTTAAAACGTCTTTGCTATATGACATAATTTATGTAACTGATGACATCACTCGTGTCACTGATGACATCACCCGTGTCACTGATGACATCACTCATGTGACTGATGACATCACCCGTGTCACTGATGACATCACTCATGTAACTGATGACATCACTCGTGTCACTGATGACATCACCCGTGTCACTGATGACATCACTCATGTGACTGATGACATCACCTGTGTGTCCTCAGAGGGGGCGTGCCTGTGGATGAACAGTCTCAGCTGACGTTAACTCTGCAGCATCGGCCCAGACTCTGAGCTTCTTCCTCCTTCTTTTGTCCTTTTGATTACAGACGTTGATGCACTTCAGCAGTGGAAGCTGCTGGCCGGCGTCCATGTTTGTCTTGGTCCATGAACACGTGGCGGTTCTGGTGGGACGTGTGTGGTCGTGTAGCTCCGGATCTGTTCAACATGTCCAGACAAACGTCTGCTGGTTTGTGTTGTGTTAGTGTTTCTGTGTCTTCATCCATCAGTGTGCCTGATCCTGTGAGTGTGTGTGTGTGTGTGTGTGTGTGTGTGTGTGTGTGTGTGTGTGTGTGTGTGTGTGTGTGTGTGTGTGTGTGTTACAGTGTTTGGTTGGTGTGTAAATCACCTCTGTATTAGGATATCAGAGAGACTGAGGGAGATTTAGCCTTTAATGCAGCTGTAAATCACCCACTTTATTACAACATATATTTCTCTGTGCTCGTGTGTGTGTGTGGTTGTGTGTCTCAGTGTGTGTGTGTGTGTGTCTGTGTGTGTGTGTGTGTGTGCGTGTGTGTGTGTGTGTGTGTACATCACCCAGAGGAAAGCTCAGAGAGAGATCGTCACTGCTAGAAAGTCTAATGCTGCAATCACCATTTCTGTCTCCTGATGCTCGACCATTCACTTTAACAGCAGGGAGACGTGTGTGTGTGTGCACGTGTGTGTGTGTGTGTGTGCATGTGTGTGTGTGCACGTTTTGCCTCCCTTCCCTCCATCGTAGGTTTTATGGCGGCAGGCAGACAGAAAACTCAACAGAGAGTGAAGCGAGGCGAAGCTGCACCCACATGATCCTGTAGTCACCTGGTATCACCCCGACACACATAGACACACACAGACACACACACACACACACTCACACACACACACACACACACACACACACACACACACACACACACACACACACACACACTGAGCTGAGGGTGAAGCACTGGATGAACTGTGGCTGCAGGGAGGACATGTTTCCTCAGCAGCGGTCAGAGCTGTTTACTCTCCTTCAGTCTGTTTGTTCATGAGGCCGTAGAATCACCTCACACACACACACACACACACACACACACACACACACACACACACACACACACACACCTGTACTGATGGCAACACAACATACATTTGGTTCTTTATACTCCGTGTTGGTGAAACTTGCCGTTGGATCGTCAGAACAGAAGATGCAGACGGCTCCAGATGTTGGAGTGAAATGCATGCTGGGATACTCGGCTCGCCTGAGTCCACATCACAGATCTGTGAGGGGAAACCTGGACGCAGCATCACAGACGGAGCCCGGTCCATTTATATGAGAGCTGCTCTCATGAGGCAGAAACAGTTCAGCCACCTGAGTGTACGCTGCGAGTCCGACAGCACCGGAGACACTTCCTGTTCAGCCCGACCGAATGGATCAGGTTCTGGTTTGTGCGGGTGGTGACGCTGTTCTCAGGCGCCTGTGCATCATGTGACCTCAGTGTCACTGCTGTCAAGCTAACATGATAGCATCGGGACATTAGCAGGACCTCTTTCGTGTGCGGCTAGCTCATTAATAGCTTTAGCAACACATCCACCAAGCTTCTGGATGAGGTGAGACTGGGTCGGTTCTGGTCTGGGTCAGTTAAACCAGGTCGGTTCTGGTCAGGGTTGGTCAGACCGGCTCAGCTCTGTTCTGTGTCTCTGTAGGAGAAATATAAAGAAGATGAAACAGGTCTTTGTTTTAATGTACTGTACTGTACACACACACACACACACACACACCACACACACACACCACACACACACACACACACACACACACACAGCTTCCTGTCTCTAACCAGTTTATAATCTGTGTCAATATTGAACAGAATGGAGGCAATCATCACAGCCAAACTGAAGAAGAAGCTCTGGCACACTCCCAGCTAATCACACACACACACACACACACACACACACACACACACACACACACACACACACACACACACACACACAAGCTGCTTCCCCAATTAGTGTCTGAAAACCGTCTTCTCTCTGTGAGCTGTCCAAGAAGGCAAACAGTCATTTTTTAGCAGAGAGATATAGCTGTGTGAGTGTGTGTGTGTGTGTGTGTGTGTGTGTGTGTGTGTGTCTTCATCCTGTAGTGAATCTATCTCGGAGGAAGCAAACACAAGAACACGTCTCGCTCTGACCACACGTCTTATCTCAGATCTCCATCACAACAGAACATGAGACCTGTGCAGATCCTCCTGGAGGAAGAACCACCTCGGGTCGTCGTTCTGTCATCGATCTGCAGTAAAGTTCTGTATTACTGACGTCTTTACTCAGAACGAACAACATTGTCCAACGCTCCGTGAACGCAGCACGTAGAATCAGTCTAACACTTCGCTTCTGATCGACGTGACGTGACCACGCACCTGAACGCATCACTGAAATGGTGATTGTGTTTGTTGGACTGATGAGTTTATTAACATGAGCTGATGTGGGTTCACATTTTGACTGCAGACAGAGACAACATGAGACAAAGACCATCAGAGACATGATGAGGAGACAAGTCAGGGGAAGTGTCGTAGTCTTCAAGTCCTCCTCTCCTCCTGATGATATAAAGTCCTCCTCTCCTCCTGATGATATAAAGTCCTCCTCTCCTCCTGATGATATAAAGTCCTCCTCTCCTCCTCCTGATGATATAAAGTCCTCCTCTCCTCCTCCTGATGATATAAAGTCCTCCTCTCCTCCTCCTGATGATATAAAGTCCTCCTCTCCTCCTCCTGATGATATAAAGTCCTCCTCTCCTCCTCCTGATGATATAAAGTCCTCCTCTCCTCCTCCTGATGATATAAAGTCCTCCTCTCCTCCTCCTGATGATATAAAGTCCTCCTCTCCTCCTCCTGATGATATAAAGTCCTCCCTCTCCTCCTGATGATATAAAGTCCTCCTCTCCTCCTCCTGATGATGTAAAGTCCTCCTCTCCTCCTCCTGATGATATAAAGTCCTCCTCTCCTCCTGATGATATAAAGTCCTCCTCTCCTCCTCCTGATGATATAAAGTCCTCCTCTCCTCCTGATGATATAAAGTCCTCCTCTCCTCCTGATGATATAAAGTCCTCCTCTCCTCCTCCTGATGATATAAAGTCCTCCTCTCCTCCTGATGATATAAAGTCCTCCTCTCCTCCTCCTGATGATATAAAGTCCTCCTCTCCTCCTCCTGATGATATAAAGTCCTCCTCTCCTCCTCCTGATGATATAAAGTCCTCCTCTCCTCCTGCTGATATAAAGTCCTCCTCTCCTCCTCCTGATGATATAAAGTCCTCCTCTCCTCCTCCTGATGATATAAAGTCCTCCTCTCCTCCTCCTGATGATATAAAGTCCTCCTCTCCTCCTCCTGATGATATAAAGTCCTGCTCTCCTCCTGATGATATAAAGTCCTCCTCTCCTCCTCCTGATGATATAAAGTCCTCCTCTCCTCCTCCTGATGATATAAAGTCCTCCTCTTCTCCTCCTGATGATATAAAGTCCTCCTCTCCTCCTCCTGATGATATAAAGTCCTCCTCTCCTCCTGATGATATAAAGTCCTCCTCTCCTCCTCCAGACGATGTAAAGTCCTCTCCTCCTCCTGATGATATAAAGTCCTCCTCTCCTCCTCCTGATGATATAAAGTCATCCTCTCCTCCTGATGATATAAAGTCCTCCTCTCCTCATCCTGATGATATAAAGTCCTCTCCTCCTCCTGATGATATAAAGTCCTCTCCTCCTCCTGATGATATAAAGTCCTCCTCTCCTCCTCCTGATGATATAAAGTCCTCCTCTCCTCCTCCTGATGATATAAAGTCCTCCTCTCCTCCTCCTGATGATATATAGTCATCCTCTCCTCCTGATGATATAAAGTCCTCCTCTCCTCCTGATGATATAAAGTCCTCTCCTCCTCCTGATGATATAAAGTCCTCCTCTCCTCCTGATGATATAAAGTCCTCCTCTCCTCCTCCTGATGATATAAAGTCATCTTCTCCTCCTGATGATATAAAGTCCTCCTCTCCTCCTCCTGATGATATAAAGTCCTCCTCTCCTCCTCCTGATGATATAAAGTCATCCTCTCCTCCTGATGATATAAAGTCCTCCTCTCCTCCTCCTGATGATATAAAGTCCTCCTCTCCTCCTCCTGATGATATAAAGTCCTCCTCTCCTCCTCCTGATGATGATATAAAGTCATCCTCTCCTTCTCCTGATGATATAAAGTCAAAGTCCTCCTCCTGATGATATAAAGTCCTCCTCTCCTCCTCCTGATGATATAAAGTCCTCCTCTCCTCCTGATGATATAAAGTCCTCCTCTCCTCCTCCTGATGATATAAAGTCCTCTCCTCCTCCTGATGATGTAAAGTCCTCCTCTCCTCCTCCTGATGATATAAAGTCCTCCTCTCCTCCTCCTGATGATATAAAGTCCTCCTCTCCTCCTCCTGATGATATAAAGTCATCCTCTCCTCCTCCTGATGATATAAAGTCCTCCTCTCCTCCTGATGATATAAAGTCCTCCTCTCCTCCTCCTGATGATATAAAGTCCTCTCCTCCTCCTGATGATATAAAGTCATCCTCTCCTCCTGATGATATAAAGTCCTCCTCTCCTCCCCCTGATGATATAAAGTCCTCCTCTCCTCCTCCTGATGATATAAAGTCCTCCTCTCCTCCTGATGATATAAAGTCCTCCTCTCCGCCTCCTGATGATATAAAGTCCTCCTCTCCTCCTCCTGATGATATAAAGTCCTCCTCTCCTCCTGATGATATAAAGTCCTCCTCTCCTCCTCCTGATGATATAAAGTCCTCTCCTCCTCCTGATGATATAAAGTCCTCCTCTCCTCCTCCTGATGATATAAAGTCATCGTCTCCTCCTCCTGATGATATAAAGTCCTCTCCTCCTCCTGATGATATAAAGTCCTCCTCTCCTCCTGATGATATAAAGTCCTCCTCTCCTCGTCCTGATGATATAAAGTCCTCTCCTCCTCCTGAGGATATAAAGTCCTCCTCTCCTCCTCCTGATGATATAAAGTCCTCTCCTCCTCCTGATGATATAAAGTCCTCCTCTCCTTCCCCTGATGATATAAAGTCCTCCTCTCCTCCTCCTGATGATATAAAGTCCTCCTCTCCTCCTGATGATATAAAGTCCTCCTCTCCTCCTCCTGATGATATAAAGTCCTCCTCTCCTCCTCCTGATGATATAAAGTCCTCCTCTCCTCCTCCTGAGGATATAAAGATGTCTCCATCAGCTTGTCTGCTGTGATCACGGTCTGCAGCAGAGAACACAACACTAACTGATCTCAGAGCAGATTTACAGCTGCAGTTCCATCAACAATAGGAACATTTCTCTGACGTCTGGAGTCTGCTGGACTTTCAGCCCTCAGCAGCTTCCTGTCTCTATAGTTGGATGCGGCTCGTAGTCGGTGGAGGAGTTTGTCTGCAGACACTCGGTCACCAGCCAGCGCTCTTATTGTGAAATGTGTGGGTGCACTGCTCTGTATGTTGGATCAATGATGCCACTGCAGAGTCGGCATGAGGAGCATCTACAAGGCCGAAACGTGTGTGTGTGTTTGTGTGTGTGTGTGTGTGTGTGTGTGTGTGTGTCCTGTGCAGACATGTTCACTGCTCGTGTGTGTGTGTTGGTGGTTGTGTGTGTTTGATCCGGAGCCCAGAATAACACAGCTGTCTGCTTCACGTCTGCGTTTTGTCTCATCTTATGTAACATCAGCTCCACTCAGGCTGCGTTCACCGGCAGCATCTCATCCTGCATCTCCAGCAACTCCAGTGAATTCCAGCCGGCTTCATCTCACAGCTCACTGACTTTCGTGGAGTCTCTTCAATGTCTCAGATTATCCAACACCTCCCTGAAACACTCTTCTTCATGTGTTCTGCGTCCACAGGTGTGTTTCATCGACGGTTTATTCATAATATTCAGAGTTGATGCTCACAGAAGCATCAGACTGCAGGCAGGCGACAGGCCGAGGCTCCAGAGACACCAACACCATTATTCAACACCCGTCGACCTCGAGGCCCCAAACACAGGGAGCCAGAGGCTGTGGCCCCATTCAGGGTCTGCACACTTCAAGCACCCGCTCTTTGTGGTCTCCCTGATGGAGGGTCCTTCAGAGAGACCTGCAGGCCGCGTCAGCCTGTTGTTAAATGGGACAGTCGACCCTTCGCAGCATTTCCTGGTTGCGTCACCAGATGTTCCCGCCGCGACCCGTACGTCACTATTCCTGCAGCAACAAGAAGAGTAAAGTTTGACTGTCAGATCTGTTTGAGCTGCAGGAATTCCTGATTTCCTTGTTAATCCTCCTGCTTGTGGAGGAAGAGGAGAAGCGGCTGGTTTATCTCCGGCTGAGAGGACCGTGGAGAGGTGAACCTGTTATTGATCCCACATCATGTTATCAATATTATCATTATTAGCTAGCTGACAGTTTGGGATCATTAACATACCGACACATTACGTTAATGCTGACATGTAAACTGCTGATCGCCACATATGGTTTTATTAAGATTTGAAAGACATTATTCCTATTTAGAGTGTTTGGTTGATATTTTTGTTTGTTGTAATGTTTTATTATTATTATAACTATATTATGAAACAACTTCTTTCTTGAAACATTCTGAATGACATGGCAGCTGTTGATCGAGTCAGAACTGCAGACCGATAGAATGAGTTGTGTTTTTTTGTAATGAACTTCTTTATTGACTTTTCCTTACACATGCCGGTGCACAACCAGTGTGCCAATATAAACACTGCAGCCAAGATAAGTCGACATTTTAAGAAAGTAAAACAAACCTCACAGTAACAAGAAAGTCAGATAGAATGAGTTTAATGCTGCTGTTGCTCTCAGGCAGCGACTCCGAGCTCAGCAGGACACGTTTCTACCAGGAGACTCAGTGAACCCGGACCAGGTCAGACTTCCTGCTGACAGCAGCAGCTACAGCTCATCTGTAGGATGATTTTACAATAGATATAAATAATTCTGTGTGTTCAGACTCCTGAAGATTCATTATTGATTATCAATGACAGAAGAGCTTCAGGAGGTTTAATCTGTGACAGGAAACATCTGAGTTCTGTTTTCTTGACATGTGTCGCAGCAGCACAGAGATGAGCGTGTTGATTACCCATCATGCCTCTGTGGCACTGGTGATGTCACGTCCACATGATGTCATGTTGATCTGCTCTGTGAGTGACAGGATGTGATTTCTCTTCGTGTGGTCGACTGCGGGAACATTTCAGAGTAATAGACTAATAAACTTATTATCCTTTTTGTTTTATTTATCATCGTGTCATCGTTCTTGTGTCTGTAAAGACACAGAATGTTCCTCCTCTCTGCCTCTGCTCCTGAACGCCTCATCAGAAGTCCCGCCTTTTATTCCGTGACTCAGTGACATCACCATGCTGCTCCCTCACCACACAGGGAGTCCAACATGGTGGACTTTACAGTGAGGTCACACTCAGGTGTCGTTGATGACATCACTGCTGACTCGCAGTTGAAAGGTGAAATCGCAGAGATCAGCTGTCTCTCTCTGAAACATGACGCATTCGTCCGCAACGCAATGCATGATGGTAAATATTGCTTGGTTAGTGACCATCAGGTGTACACTAGTTTTTGCGATGCATTGTGGGATACTCTGAGTCACTATATGGGGTATAAAAACTCCCAGTAGACATTCAGACAGCACTACAAACATGGCGTCCTCACTCTGTGGTCACCGTGCTTATAGTGAGCAGTGAGCGTCTCGCTCACATCATGTTTGTGTTCGTCAGCTGATTCTAAATGAAGCGAGTCTGCTGCGACTGAACACACTGAAGAAAGAGCTGATGTCTCTCTCTGATTCTCTCTAGGAGCCATTTTGGACTCGGTTCAGCTCGGGTGCACCACACACTGTCAAGGCCGCCACAACAAAAGACAGAACTTCCGGTCAAGACTATCAAAATAAAAGGAGCTGTGTATCACCTCAGTTTGAGCTGAGCTGCGATGAAACTCTGAGAGTTAAATATAAAGATGATGTTTCTGTCAGTTCTTCATGTTCTTGTATCTGATAGAAGTCCTGAGGATCAACACACAACACACAGATTATCTTCTGCCAGGATCCAGACCTGCTGGACCCTCTCAGGCTCTGATCCGGAGCCGTTTCATCCCTCGTGTCAGGATGTGACCAGCTGGACTTTTATTTTGAAACAGGAAGCAGGTGTTGCTGCTGCAGCTTGACGTCATCCTGCCCGTTTGTCCCCAGCAGCCCCGACCAGAGAGAGAGGGGGGGAGAGAGAGAGAGAGAGAGAGAAGGGAGGGAGAGAGACATAGAGAGAGAGGGGGGGAGAGAGAGAGAGAGGAGGGAGAGAGAGAGAGAGAGAGGGAGGTAGAGAGAGAGAGAGAGAGAGGAGGGAGAGAGAGGGGGAGAGAGAGAGAGGGGGAGAGAGAGAGAGAGAGAGAGAGACAGAGAGAGAGAGGGAGCAGGTCTGCGGGAGCTCTCACGCCTCTAACCGCCTTTTGTGAGTGTTCCAGCGGGCTGTGAGTGAGACTGACCCGGGCTGAGCCGCCGCCCGCCCCGCATGGCTCCGGATCCGCTGCGAACTTCACCGTAGAGCCTTGTGGAGGAGCAGCAGGAGGAGCAGGAGGAGCAGGAGGAGCAGGAGCAGGAGGAGCAGGAGGAGCAGGAGGCTGGATTATTACACACTGCACACACATACACACAAAAGCCCAGTGGACAGACACAGCGTCCCGGAGCCCGGGCCTGGCTGCGGGTCCTGGTTTTACGCAGCGCTTCTGGAACTTGTGTTTTAAATGTTGGAAGAGGATCCGGACGGCAGCAGGACAGAACCCGGCGGCGCAGAGACCGTCTCCGACCCGAGGGAATGATGTGGCTCTCCGGGCTGACTGCTGCACTTCTGCTGGGAACTTTGTGTGCAGGTAAAGAGACACAGAGCCGCCGGCCTGGTTCTGCTGCTGCGGGCTGCGGGCTGCGGGCTGCAGGCGGTGTTGCAGCCCGCAGCCCGCACACACAGAGCCCCGCACATATAGAGCCCCGCACACACAGAGCCCCGCACATATAGAGCCCCGCACACACAGAGCCCCGCACACACAGAGCCCCGCACATATAGAGCCCCGCACACACAGAGCCCCGCACATATAGAGCCCCGCACACACAGAGCCCCGCGAGAGGCGCAGACACGGGGCCATGTTCACACTCACGGGGGGCTGCCAGGCTTTTATTGTGGAGGGTTGTTGTTTCTGCACCAGAGTCCAGAGAGATTCTGAGCGATTTTACAAACACTGAGTGTGTGTGTGCGTGTGCGTGTGTGTAGTGTTTGTCCAGCACATGGCGACACACACACTGCAGGAATTTTAACGCGCGCGCGCGCGTGTGTGTGCGTGAGGTGGACTGAGGATTGTGTCCTCATTTTGCACCGAAAGAATCTGAGATGTGCGGCTGCAGGTGAGCGCGTGCACGTGATGTGTCGACGTGAGGACACCTGTGATGATCCACCTCTGTGCGTGTGTGTGTGTGTGTGTGTGTGTGTTTGGAGTCACCTCAGTCCAGCAGTTATATTCACTGTCAGATCATTTCGGGGGGCTTGGCTGCAGCCGTGTGTGCGCGCGCGTCTGTGTGTGTATATTCCCGTGTGTGTGTGTGTGTGTGTGTGTGGCTGCAGGCTCCATTGTCTGCTGAGGCATGCAGCCGGATCAATAATCGATCACTGAGCTCGAGCCTTTTTCTCAAACAAACAATAGATCACAGATAACCGGACACATCGATCTCTGCGTCTGCTTCCGTGCGCGCGCTGCTCGGTACCGTCCACGCGCGTTTTTACTACAACACACGGCGGGCGGATGAATGAAGCAGCTCGCGGTCATGTGGCCTCGTAGTAGCGGAGAGGAGGCGTGTGCGCGTGCGTGCTGGAAAAATACTACAGACACACACACACACACACACACACACACACGCGTGATAAATGGTATCATGCTCCTGTCATGTTGGTGAAGGTGACGTCAGATGCACCTGTCATGTGTCAGTGTGAACATGGACCTTCATCATCATCATCACACCTCCGCTGATGACTCTGTGACGTCACTGTGAGCTCCGGAAGATTCACTGTTTCTGCCATGATGATGATGATGATGATGGTGATGATGATGATGATGATGATGATGATGATGATGGTGGTGATGGTGGTGATGATGGTGGTGGTGATGATGATGATGATGATGATGATGATGATGATGATGATGGTGGTGATGATGATGATGATGATGATGGTGGTGATGGTGGTGGTGATGTCATCAGGTCGTTGTGTGTCCTGCTGGTCTGAGCTGGACTGCAGCAGGGATGAGACCCTATGACTTCATCATGTCCCAGTTATTGTGTCCCGCCTGGTGCTGATCCGATGTGTTCTGTGTTCTGTGTTCTGTCTCCTGAACATCTGATTTGGATGTTTTAGAGACAAAGTTTCTGAATATTGTCAGTAAAACATCAGGAATCAGTCACATGACATCTCTGTTGTTGTTGTTGTCATCAGTGACATCATAGGGCGCTGATCCGACCTCATCACGTGTTGGTCTCAGTATGACACAGATGATGGCTCCGTGGTTCTGTGGACCTGCTGTCGGATCATTCTACACAGTTTATCCAAAGTCCAGAACTCGTCCACGTTCATGTCGAGGATTAAATCTGTGTTGAAACTTTTAGATTCACAGGATGTTGTGAAATCCTGAAGGAGACTTCATAAGGTATGGATTCTGGCCCGCTGAGCTTAACTGGGTCATTTCGTGGTTCTGTATGGTTCTCTTTGGTTCTGTGTGGTGTTACTGTGGTTCTGTGTGGTTCTGTAGCATTTATGTCTTCACACAGCTGGTTGAACTCAAGTTAAAAGTGCAGTTGAGCCTTAAGCTGGTTCTGTGTGGTTCTGTGTGGTGTTGGTGTGGTTCTGTGTGGTTCTGTGCGGTGTTGGTGTGGTTCTATGTGGTTCTGTGTGCTGTTGCTGTGGTTCTGTGTGATTCTGTGTGGTTCTGTGTGCTGTTGCTGTGGTTCTCTGTGGTTCTGTGTTGTGTTGGTGTGGTTCTGTGTGGAGTTACGGTGGTTCTCTGTGGGTCTGTGTTGTGTTGGTGTGGTTCTGTGTGGTTCTATGTGGTGTTACTGTGGTTCTCTGTGGTTCTGTGTGGTGTTACTGTGGTTCTGTGTGGTGTTGGTGTGGTTCTGTGTGGTTCTATGTGGTTCTGTGTGGTGTTACTGTGGTTCTCTGTGGTTCTGTGTGGTTCTGTGTGGTTCTGTGCGGTGTTGGTGTGGTTCTGTGTGCTGTTGCTGTGGTTTTGTGTGGTTCTGTGTGGTTCTGTGTGCTGTTGCTGTGGTTCTGTGTGGTTCTGTGTTGTGTTGGTGTGGTTCTGTGTGGTGTTACGGTGGTTCTCTGTGGTTCTGTGTTGTGTTGGTGTGGTTCTGTGTGGTTCTATGTGGTTCTGTGTGGTGTAACTGTGGTTCTCTGTGGTTCTCTGTGGTTCTGTGTGGTGTTACTGTGGTTCTGTGTGGTGTTGGTGTGGTTCTGTGTGGTTCTATGTGGTTCTGTGTGGTGTTACTATGGTTCTGTGTGGTTCTGTATGGTTCTGTGTGGTGTGACTATGGTTCTGTGTGGTTCTGTGTGGTGTTGGTGTGGTTCTGTGTGGTTCTGTGTGGTGTTACTGTGGTTCTGTGTGGTTCTGTGTGGTGTTGGTGTGGTTCTGTGTGGTGTTGGTGTGGTTCTGTGTGGTGTTACGGTGGTTCTCTGTGGTTCTGTGTTGTGTTGATGTGGTTCTGTGTGGTTCTATGTGGTTCTGTGTGGTGTAACTGTGGTTCTCTGTGGTTCTCTGTGGTTCTGTGTGGTGTTACTTTGGTTCTGTGTGGTGTTGGTGTGGTTCTGTGTGGTTCTATGTGGTTCTGTGTGGTGTTACTATGGTTCTGTGTGGTTCTGTATGGTTCTGTGTGGTGTTACTGTGGTTCTGTGTGGTTCTGTGTGGTGTTGGTGTGGTTCTGTGTGGTTCTGTGTGGTGTTACTGTGGTTCTGTGTGGTTCTGTGTGGTGTTGGTGTGGTTCTGTGTGGTTCTGTGCAGTGTTGGTGTGGTTCTATGTGGTTCTGTGTGCTGTTGCTGTGGTTCTGTGTGGTTCTGTGTGCTGTTGCTGTGGTTCTGTGTGGTTCTATGTGGTTCTGTGTGCTGTTGCTGTGGTTCTGTGTGGTTCTGTGTGGTTCTGTGTGCTGTTGCTGTGGTTCTGTGTGGTTCTGTGCTGTGTTGGTGTGGTTCTATGTGGTGTTACAGTGGTTCTCTGTGGTTCTGTGTTGTGTTGGTGTGGTTCTGTGTGGTTCTATGTTGTGTTGGTGTGGTTCTGTGTGGTTCTATGTGGTTCTGTGTGGTGTAACTGTGGTTCTCTGTGGTTCTCTGTGGTTCTGTGTGGTGTTACTGTGGTTCTCTGTGGTTCTCTGTGGTTCTGTGTGGTTCTATGTGGTTCTGTGTGGTGTTACTGTGGTTCTGTGTGGTTCTGTGTGGTGTTGGTGTGGTTCTGTGTGGTTCTGTATGGTTCTGTGTGGTGTTACTGTGGTTCTGTGTGGTTCTGTGTGGTGTTACGGTGGTTCTCTGTGGTCCTGTGTGATTCTGTAGTGTACATGTCTTCACACAGCTGATGGAACTCTAGTTAAACGTGCAGTTGAGCCTTCAGCGCCTGACAGGAAACCAGAACCGGAGCTAGGTGAGCGATCCAGATGGGTTCATGAGACCATGTTCAGGATGTTTCCATCATCAGCGTCTGATCCCGTCGTTAAAGATGAACGTGATTAACAATTCACAATAATTGGTTAATTAATTGGTTAATTAATAATCCAGATATTCAGTTTAATGTGACAGAAACAGGAAATGATCACGTTATTGTACATTTAGTCTTCGATGGCGTCTGTGGAATCAAACGCTGCCTACACTTCCCACAATGCAACAGGACCAGATAGTTCAGGCAGAGACTCAGGTGTGTTATGCTAGTAGCATGCTACTAGCGCTAACGTAGCTTGAAGGCTCAGAACCTCAGTCAGTGGATCTGAAGGGTCACATTACACATTATACATAGTAATGTATATAATCCACTGTGTGTGTGTGTGTGTGTGTGTGTGTGTGTGTGTGTGTGTGTGTGTGTGTGTGGCTGCAGCGGGTCTGTACAGTCAGAACAAAGAGGCTGATCGGCTGCTGTGGAGAAACATTTTGTTTATCTGCTCTCAGCTTTACCTCCCGATCAATACACACACACACACACACACACACACACACACACACACACACACACATCCACACATACACGCATACACACACACACACACACACACACACACACACACACATCCACACATACACGCATACACACACACACACACACACACACACACACACACACACACACACACACACATCCACACATACATGCACACACACACACACACACACACACACACTGCAGCAGTCTGGTTAGAAGTTGTACATGGATGCTGAAAATTGAGATTTCTGATCATTCCTGTCAGTTTTGGTTGTTTTGTCAAAGACCAGACGAACTGGACCTGTGACTGTCTGGGTCAGAGCTCTCTGGCCCGGTAGCTGTTAGGTTCAGGCTCAAAACCAACTGGTTCTTGTTTGTAAAAGATGTGTTGAGGTTCCCGGTTCTGTCTCCACAAACACGGCTGGAAACGTCTCGACGTCCTGTTAAAAATATTCAGTGGTTTCACGCTCATAAATGTTGAATGGCCCGGTACACAAGACCAGCTGGTGAGGTTCTGGAGAAGATTGTGTTTTGACTGAAATGACCTGGTTCTGTCTCCACAAACGATCTGATGAATGTAAAAATGTAGAATATCGGCCCGATAATCTGCCAGTCACTAGTCCGGGCCTTAAGTTCTGGCACTGATGTCACATCACTGATCAGCTGGTTCTGTTCCAGGAGATCTGTGTGTTTCAGTAATGGACCTCATGGCCTTCAGCTCCAGCTTCTTTGTGTTGTTCAGTTTGTTCTCTCAGAACCGGCTGATGGAAACGCAGCTTCAGGCGGCTCCTTCACTGAAGCAGAACAGAACTTTATTTAAACGGTGCAGAACCCAGAAGTGTCCACAGACATGACGCGTGTCCGTCCGTCTGCAGCGAGGAACCGATCCGAACACGCTGGATTCAAAGCGCAGAGTTTCTGCTGCTCCTGGAGGGGAAACTGAAGCATGTCTGTGTTTCTCCTGTCTGATGTAAATCTAAAACCAGAGAAGGTTTCAGAGCCGTTTGTGTTGTGAGGCCCGATTCTGCCCTCTCAGCACCGCGGCTCCCTGCAGGCCCGAACACCAGCAGAGGGGCGAGGGGTGCTCGGTGGGGGATGGGTTGCCCGTAGCTACAGGCGAGATTTAAAGGACCAGTGCCTGTTTTTTTTCTCCACCCCTAAGATTGATGACATGAGGTCAAGAGGAGGGGGAGGAGAGGGAGGAGGGGGAGGAGGAGGGGGAGGAGAGGGGGAGGAGAGGGGGGGTGCCGGGTCAAGAGCAGACCCAGAGGGAGAAACGGAGCGGTGGAAGCAGGTTGATGTGTTGTGGAGCTGAGGAGCGTTCAGGAACACAAACGTCAGCAGGAATGTGGAGATAAAACCAGGAGCCTCACATCGATTAAACCACCGCTGGTTAATGATGCGTTAATGTTTACGGCTCCTCTGAGGAGAGCAGAGGCTGTTAGCAACGTTAGCAACGTTAGCATGGAGCATGAGCTGCCCGGCTCACTGTTATCGGTACCGCGGTATTTTTAAAATGTCTTCAAAATGTTGAAAAAACACTGATAAACTGAAATAAATTATGAATACTCTATTTTGGCTCTTATCTCTATCTAGACACTTGTTATATTCACTATTTTATGTTATTCTTTATATTTAGTCTATTCTACAAATAATCCACATGTATTATATATCTCTGATTAGTGCTGTGCGATATGGACAAAATGTTACGTCTTGATGGCTAATTGTATATCCCGATAACGGTATACATCCTGCTTCTTCTCGCCGCTCCTGCAGACAGGGCTGCCGTCCTCGACCAGCTGTCCCTGAGCGTTCTTACAATGACCAAAAAAAAAGAAACAGATTTGGTTTCTTTGAAGGCGGAAAAATGCCTTGAGGGCCGCGACTGTCAGGTCCTCCCTCCGCCGTGTCTTAATCACCACATAACGAGCGCACGTTGCACACTGCGCCTGCGTAGGGAGACTTAGGAAGTATCTCGCAAGTTTTCCACACCGTGGTTATCGACCGCGGTGGTTACCATGGTAATTAAAACTTAAACGGTGACAACGTTACATCCCGAGTCTGGACACATGCGTTCCCCTCAGGATGGACTGAAGTCAACCCTGTGCTGCCAAGTGAGCATGCTGATGTTAGCATGCTGATGCTAGCATGCTGATGTTAGCATGCTGATGTTAGCATGCTGATGCTAGCATGCTGATGCTAGCATGCTGATGTTAGCATGCTGATGCTAGCATGCTGATGCTAGCATGCTGATGTTAGCATGCTGATGTTAGCATTTAGCGCTCTTCACAGCCTCGGAGCTGCTGGACCGACATGTTAGCGGCAGTCGGTTCGTCGCTCTTAAAGGAGCAGAATGTAGAAATTCAGACATTTCAAACAGCACAACACAGACGTCCTGATGTCAGAACCTGATGGTTTCAGTACATGTGTAACACAGAGTCCAGTTCTGTTGCAAACCCAAAGGAAAGACGTCTGCATCAGACTCTTCTGTGTCTCATACTCATCGATTACATGGTGGTTTCAGTCGTATTGATCCTGATCAATAATGTCATGTGATCGTTTGAGTGTCTGTCAGACGTCTGCTGGACGGACGGAACACTGAGTGTGTTCAGAGCTCAGTGAAATACGACTGGAGCTCAGCTGACCTGCTTTCTCAGCGATCAATACTGTGGGTTATTGTACACACACACACACACACACACACACACACACACACACACACACACACACACACACACACACACTGTTGTGTTTGGAGTGAAAAGTAAGAGACAAGACAGTCAAACAGACTCTTCATCAGCAGATTAATAATCTGATTACAACCAGATTAAGACGGCTGTTGCAGGCACTGACTGTGGAGACACGAGGACATCAAGAAAGAATCCTCTGAAATGTTTTAATAATTCAGAGATTTGGCCAAATGTGACATAAACCTGTGATGTGATGTCACTTCCTGCTCTGTATGAAACAAACCCGTCCATCACTGAGACAAACAGACTCCATGTTTCTACTCAAAGACTGAAAGAAGTTCATGTAGAACATTTGCTGAATGAACAAGAAGGTCCAAATAATGCAGAATGAGTCAGAGACAGAGTTTCACAGAGTTTATAAAGTGTCTCCAACTCAACAACTCACTAAACTGACACATTTGTTAAGGGAGTCTGGGGACTTTCTCCACGGGGACAAAGAAGGAGCCTATATTGTTCCTGTTTAGTGTCTTTGTAACATGTGACATGTTTAGATCAATAACATGTTTCTTCTTTCATAAATGGAGTGTAAATGGTGAAATCAGTGTAAACAGTGTGTTCAAACAGCTGATCAATGTTGGCAGGTAAGACTTTAGCACTTTAGACACAGAAGCAGACAGGCTGGTACAGACATGCTGCCACAAACTGACACTTTTTACAAGGAGACAAACAACTGCAGCTGAAAGATTTAATGCTGAATTTACAACAAGGACACAATGAGTTACAATCTGTCAGAGACACAGTTTCACTACGTTAGAAAGTTTGTTTTAACTCAACAACTCTTAAAATCACCACATTTGTTAATGGAGTCTGGTGCTGCTGAGGTGACTGCTTCAGGTAAATGAATCACACTGAATAAGTCAGTGTTCAGTCGGTCATGTGTGACGACAAGCTGCTGCTTCACCTGATAAGCTGTGTGTGTGTGTGTGTGTGTGTGCGCGCGTGTGTGTGCGTGTGTGTGTGTGTGTGTGTGTGTGTGTGTGTGTGTGTGTGTGTGTGTTGTGTGTGTGTGTGTGTACCTGGACAGATAAAGTGTTATCTTGCCATTTGGGCCCACAGCACACAGTGCAACAATAGAGTACAGGACACTTTATCAGAACACACACACAGACACACACTGCAGGGACGTGTCCAGCGCCTTTCAAACGGTCCAATCAGACGGCAGCGTTCTCGGGCTCATGGTATAGAATAACAGCAGTAAATGGCTGAGTGTTGCTCTGCATTGTGTTGGTGGGCTGTAAAGTTTGGTGCCTCGCTGTGACAGATGGGGGGGGGTGTGGGGGGTCTTTCATTGACAAACTGACGGCTCCCAGGGGCCCAGACAGCCCCCCCTCTCTCCCCCCCCCTCCCCCACTCGTTTGTTTCCTCTCTCGCCCTCCTCTCTCCCTCGAGGACCAGAGGAATGACTCTCTGCTGCCATTTGTCCGAGGACGGGGGGCCCAGTCTGGGAGAGAGAGTGTGTGTCCTGTCTGCTCTCAGAGACGACGGGGCAGATGTTGTCTGGACAACAACAACAAAACACACACACACACACACACACACACACACACACACACACACACACACACACACACACACACACACACACACACACAGGTTGTGTTATCTGTGGTTTGTTCAGGTTGCATCAGACTGAACTTCTCCAGTTATCAGCTGTTTAAACGTGAGCGCTCACGTGCACACTCATGTGTTGTGGTACGTCGAGCTGATCCAGTCGGGCTGATCCAGTCGGGCTGATCCAGTCGGGCTGATCCAGTCGGGCTGATCCAGTCGGGCTGATCCAGTGAGCTTTCAGAATCAGAATCAGATTTATTACTAAGAAGGATTTTACACCAACGAGGAGTTTGTCTTTGAAGACAATAAACAGTTTTAGGAGTTTCAGGATTTCCCTGGTGTGTTTGAAGGGTTCTGGGTCGACACCGTGGGTTTCTCTGGTGCTGAAGGAGTGCTGTTGAGACTTTTAGGGGGTCACTGGGTTTTTGAATCCACAGTGTTGCTGATGGTCCTAAAGGCTCTGACATTAGCTGACGGTCGGCCGGTGCTGAGAACAACTGACAAATGAATTTGCACATGGAGCCATAAAGCTCCTAAAAGTAGAGTTGGAACCGACCAGAACCCCTACAGAACCCTCCAGTCAGCCTCCTGGAGGACGCTGTGGTCAGAAACCTGCCTGTAAGGGGTTCTTGTGGTCCTTCGGGTGGTTTCGGGTGTTTGACGTCTTTGAACGAGGTTCTTGGGGAAGAAAGTCCTGCCGGGTTTCCTGCTGCTCCTCTTTGGTTCCTGTGAGTTTGTACGAGGTTCTTGTGGTGGTTCAGACGGTTCTGTTGTTCGTTGAGGAGGTTTTTATGAGAAGAACTGTGTGTTTGGTTCTTGTTAGAACAGACGGATGGAGACAGAACTCCCTTCAGTAACGTCTAGACGTTCTGTTGTGGTGTTCTCTGGGTCTGAACAGAACCTGACAGACTGACGGAGCTGCAGCTGCTGCAGGTTTACAAGCGTACAGATGTCGGCCATGATTCAGATTCCACTACGACGAGCGTGTTGACTGTTCCCATGGGAACGAGGTGACAGATGGCTGCCGGTTTAACCAGTTCTGTGCAGAAAGCGTCTGAACAGAAACATACAGAGTGAATCCACGTAGAGCGGGTCGGGACGAGACGTGGCGGATCCACAGAGGTTGGAGATGTGATTCCATGTGTCTCAGAACCCGACTGACTCTGTGATCCTCCACCGGGTCCGCCGGTCCTGATGGAGGACCACTCAGCAACTCTCAAACTCATGTGGTCTGTGAATGGAGTCTGGTGATATCGTGGCTCCTGGTTCAGTGGCTGCTTCCAATTCTACTGAACCTTGATACTGATCCAAACTGATAGAGCTGATCGGAGAACAGAAACATTAAGGATCCCATGTTCAGTGTGTGAAGTGGACCCTGTATGTGGTTCTGTCTGATCCAGTCCAGCTGATGTTGAAGTGAATGATAAAAGTGATGATGAGCAGAAATTCTGTCTTCGCTCAGTGCAGCGATGAGGCCCGAGGTCCACTGTGTGTGTGTGTGTGTGTGTGTGTGTGTGTGTGTGTGTGTTCTGGTTAATGACGAGCTCTCTCCATCTTTCTTTTCTTGTCCTCTTATCGTTTTCTCAGAGAAACGCTTCAGCAGCGCCGAGGCTGAGTGGTGAGCGGCTATAAATAGAGGCTGTGTGTGTGTGTGTGTGTGTGTGTGTGTGTGTGTGTGTGTGTGTGTGTGTGTGTGTGTGTGTGTGTGTGTGTGTGTGTGTGTGTGTGTGTGTGTGTGTGTGTGTGTGTGTGTGTGTCAGAGAGCTTGTGGAGGGGAAACCCGTTCTGGGATCCAGCTGGATGAGATCCAGGACTTGGCTGCGAGGAGAGAATCTGTGCACGTTTGTTTCAAACTTTATTTAACTTTATTGAATTCACACTGTCGACCAATAGTAAGCCAGCATCATGACATCACTTCCTGTTTGGCTCCCTTGTTGTTGTTGTTGTTGTTGTTGTTGTCAGCTTCCTCCTGATGTTTGTTCAGCTCCATCAGAAGAAACTTCAGGGTTCCTCCTCTGTTGCTCTTCCTGAAGCTTTCTTCTATATTTTGAGGACAGCAGAGCTGCAACATTAATACATTTACTTACTGTGATCACATTTCTCTCAGTATCTTCAAAGACGTGTGTGAAATGCAGATCGCCGTGTGTGTGCGTGTGTGAGTGTGTGTGTGTGTGTGTGTGTGTGTGTGTGTGAGAAGAGTTCCCATGGCTTTGCATCTCATATGTTGCCCTGTGATCTCACTAACATATGCACACACACACAGATCCATATCATTAGCTGCCTTTGTGATTATCATATGCAAAAGGTCGAGGCCCCACACACACACACACACACACACACACACACACACACACACACACACACACACATGAACTTGGCCAGGCAGATGCCTTTATATGTGTGTGTGTGTGTGTGTGTGTGTGTGTGTGTGTGACCTCTGACCTTTCTGTCTGGAGTGAACAAAGATTCTTAATAATTCGTCTGTGGTCATTTTGCATGATAAAGTCACACACACACACACACACACACACACACACACACAGAGCGATCTGCATTTCACACACGTCTGTATCCGTATCATCAGGAAACACAGGAGGTCAGAGGTCACACACACACACGCGGGGCAGACATGTTAATGTGTGTTGTGATGTCACCGCTCTTCATCACAACACTGCAGCTGTCTCAGCGACCAATCATATGAAAGTGTGACGTGTCAGAGGTCATGAGAACGCTGCAGAGCTGCAGATGGAGGGAAATGAATAAAGGACGATTCCACCTAATACTTCTTTAAAGGAGCAGTTCATCTGAACATTAAACCTCAGCCCCCTCTCCTCCTGCTGTCAGCTGTGACATGAAGTCGTCTCAGTCCTGACGAACTCTTTCTGTGTCCTGCAGAACGTCGTTTTCTCTCAAACCACGAGAACAAATGAGTCCTCCTGCGATGCAATAAAAATATGTCTCCTAACAAAACGAGATGGAGAGCTGTAGTCCTAAAGCTCAGAGATCAGTTAGCATGTTAGCATGTTAGCACGTCCTGTCTCCATGTCTCAAAGTCTGAATGTGTTTCCAGTTGAATGTGTGTAATAAGCTGTGTGGTTACAGGATGAACATATTTACATGTTTTGTTCTCCAACATAAAATCATCATTAAATGTCCCACAGTTTAATTCTGAAGCTCTTCATGTGTTAAAAACAGTTAGCGGTTGCTAACGAGTGTCTGAATGAGACTACAGAGGTTGTCGGGGACATTAAACGTCCTCACAGCGAACACGGAGACTCATCTACTCACTAGTCCGTCTTTACAGCCACTTTAGTTACACACTGTTCTAACTCTGACTGTACAACTTTACACTGATCAGTTTATAGGAAACCTGGATAGTAACTGTGCAGTAAGACTCTTAGTGGTGGAGACGTTTCAGTCATGTGACCGTGATGTCGTCTGTTTGTAGCCTAGCATTAGCTTCTTACGGCTACACAGTTAATTTAGCTTCACACAGCACTGAGTGGTTCATCTGTGGAGATTAACTGGATCAACAGAACCTGGACGGATCAGAACCTTCAGAGTACTCTGTAATAATCCAGAATCCAGTTCAGGATCAGATGTTTTTATTTTCTCACCATCTCGTCTGCTCTGTGTTCACAAACACACACCAGACTCATTAGCATATATTTATATTGTGTGTGTGTGTGTGTGAGAGAGAGAGCAGACATGTTATTGTGTCTCTCGTGTCCTCACAGGCCACCGTAGGGCCATCGCCATGGAAACGCTCACCTCCATATGGACACACGTCTGATGGTCGTGGAGTGACACGCCGCGTCACAACAAGCTCTTCACTTTGTTAGAAGTTCTGCTGTCTGGGCCCTTAGCTTAGCATGTTAGCATGGTGTCTGTATGTTACTGTTAAAATATCTGAAATATCCCTTTAACGCTCCAGAGAGAGACGCATACACAGAGAGAGTCGCTCCTGAACATTCTGTAACTCGCTGCTCAACTTTTTAATTGAAACAGAACTTGGACTAAATGTCAGGTGACACACACACACACACACACACACACACACACACACACACACACACACACACACACTGACAGCTGCCTGGCCCATTAGCTCACAGGTCTCCATGGCGACCGAAGTCGACCTCCAGAATACTGATGTGTTCAGAGCCGCTGCACTGTGGCGTGCAGATCATCAGCAGCAGGATTGAACTTCCTGTTCTGTTTCAACTCAACCTTTATTGAAACGCTGTGAGAGACAAACTGAAGAGTTTCAGGAAGTGTTGTTGCTCCAGTGACCCGAAGTACTGAAGATGTTTCACTGCAGCTGTTACTGTACTGCTGTCAGCCCACAGCTGTGTGTGTGTGTGTGTGTGTGTGTGGTTGCCTAGCGACGATCAATGCACAGATTGGCTGTAACATCTGTCACAGTGAGCGCTGCCAAACGCTCCAGTCTGCTCGTCTCTACAGTCCAACTTTAATCTGCACCAAGTTCTGAAAGATGGTCGTCCTCCTGCTCAGTAACTAAGTACCAGAGTGCAGAACTCGAGTACTGAGATGCTTTCAGGTAGTGTGTGTGTGTGTGTGTGTGTGTGTGTGTGTTGGGGCCTCGGTTTGAGACCTCTTTAGTGATTACCTCATTCTTGTATGACCTCAGACGTCAAAGGTCACATCTGGTGCCCATAACTTCCTGCATCTGAAGCTCTTTGATGATGGACGATGTGTAGCTGCCGTGTGTGTGTGTGTGTGTGTGCACATGTGTGTGTGTGTGTGTGTGTGTGTGTGTGTGTGTGTGTGTGTGTGAGACCTCCAGCCCCTTAAAGAGGAGACAAAATGGAGGAGGCAGAGAGGAGGGAGATAAAGGGCTCAGAAAGAAGAAAGGGTCCATCACATGTCTGAACCAAACCCCAGTCAGATTCTGCTCCGTTTAAGAGACGTCAGGCTGATTGAACTCGTTTTCTCTTCACTCCTCTTGCAGACGTCGGCTGAAAGCTTCCTTTCAGATCGCAGCTCACCTGTTGCAGTCGGCTCATTATGCCGCCTCTTTTCTTCTCTGCTTTAATAAGATCAGAAAGCACTAATGGTGCTTTTGATGGTGCTGAATTATGGGGTGCTCAGGTCGGGTCTGAGGCGTCGACGCCCACGACAGCTTTTAGCTGTGGATCTGTGTGTCTGTGTGAAGAGGTTCATTAAAGCCGCCTTCTCCTCTGTGTGCGCTGCAGGACTGAGCCACGGGGAGGCCGACACCACCGAGTGTTTGTACTACAATGTCAACTACGAGATCGAGAAGACCAATCAGAGCGGGGTGGAGCGCTGCGAGGGCGAGAAGGACAAACGCTCGCACTGCTACGCCTCCTGGAGGAACAACTCGGGCTCCATCGAGCTGGTGAAGAAGGGCTGCTGGCTGGACGACTTCAACTGCTACGACCGGTACTGACTGACTAACTCTTCTTCTCCTTCTTCTTCTTCTTCTTCTTCTTCTTCTTCTTCTTCTCCTTCTTCTCCTTCTTCTCCTTCTCCTTCTTCTCCTTCTCCTTCCTCCACCTCTCTTGTAGCTCTGGTTTTGTTCTCCTCCAGCTCCGAGGGAAATATCTGTCCACAGTGTCACCATGACAACAGGTGATGCTGTTTGCAGTCACAGGTACACATTTCCCATCATGCTCAGCGTCTGCGGCTCCCCGGCTGCCCTCAGTTTGACTGACAGGCGCTGTGTAAACGCTCGGGGCTGTTTTGGCAGCGGCGGCGTTGGCTGGTGATGCAACAGTGCAGCAGGCCGACAGCAGCAGTGACATCACAGCTCACCTGGAGTCACAACAAGTCAGAACATGTGACGTGTTTAACTCGGACGGGTCTCATGTCGGAGAACCTCTGACTCACACTAATGACGTGATACTAATTTAACATGAACAAGTGTGAGTGAGATGAAGAGAGTCCAACAGAACAGAACAGAACAGAACAGAACAGAACAGAAGGTCCCACAGCACTGATGAAGGTAGAGAGGTGGCAGGGTCCGCCACATGTAAACATAGTCAAACAGGATGAATAGTGTCGTCCTTTGCTGGTTTGTTTAGTTTGTTCAGGAGGAGAGAGGAGAGGAAAGGAGGAGAGAGGAGGAGGAGAGAGGAGGAGAGAGGAGGAGAGAGGAGGAGAGAGGAGGAGAGAGGAGGGAGAAGGAGGAGAGAGGAGGAGAGAGGAGGAGAGAGAAGGAGAGAGGAGGAGAGAGGAGGGAGAAGGAGGAGAGGAAAGGAGGAGAGAGAAGGAGGAGAGAGGAGGAGAGAGGAGGAGAGGAAAGGAGGAGAGAGGAGGAGAGAGGAGGGAGAAGAACAAAGAGAGGAGGAGAGGAGGAGAGAGGAGGAGAGAGGAGAGGAGGAGAGAGGAGAGAGGAGAGAGGAGGAGAGAAGAGAGGAAAGGAGGAGAGAGGAGGAGCAGGAGTAAAACGTGTCTTTTAGAAGGAGACGTTGAAGGTTGATGCTCGCAGCTTTTCCCTCGACACAACTGATACGCTGCAAATTCCACATTTTCCTCGAGGCGTCAGAAAAGACAGAAGCTGATATTTGGGTCGAGTTCTGCTGCTGCCGGTCCGCCACCACACTCACACTCCCAAGACGCTGCGTGATTGACAGGTCTGCTGTTAGAATCCCTCGGCTGTTCAGACGCCACGAAGCCTGACAGAGAGGAGCGTCGCGTAACGTACCAGATCTCTGAGACTTCCTCTGATCAGCACAGCAGCCTGATCCTGGAGCAGCAGTGAGACAGGCAGCAGTGAGACAGGCAGCAGTGAGACAGGCAGCAGTGAGACAGGCAGCCTGATCCTGGAGCAGCAGTGAGACAGGCAGCCTGATCCTGGAGCAGCAGTGAGACAGGCAGCAGTGAGACAGGCAGCAGCAGTGAGACAGGCAGCAGTGAGACAGGCAGCAGCAGTGAGACAGGCAGCAGTGAGACAGGCAGCCTGATCCTGGAGCAGCAGTGAGACAGGCAGCAGCAGTGAGACAGGCAGCCTGATCCTGGAGCAGCAGTGAGACAGGCAGCAGTGAGACAGGGAGCCTGATCCTGGAGCAGCAGTGAGACAGGCAGGCAGCAGTGAGACAGGCAGCCTGATCCTGGAGCAGCAGTGAGACAGGCAGCAGTGAGACAGACAGACAGCAGTGAGACAGGCAGCAGCAGTGAGACAGGCAGCCTGATCCTGGAGCAGCAGTGAGACAGGCAGCCTGATCCTGGAGCAGCAGTGAGACAGGCAGCAGTGAGACAGGCAGCCTGATCCTGGAGCAGCAGTGAGACAGGCAGCAGTGAGACAGGCAGCCTGATCCTGGAGCAGCAGTGAGACAGGCAGCAGTGAGACAGGCAGCCTGATCCTGGAGCAGCAGTGAGACAGGCAGCAGTGAGACAGGCAGCCTGATCCTGGAGCAGCAGTGAGACAGGCAGCAGTGAGACAGGACAGCAGTGAGACAGGCAGCAGTGAGACAGGCAGCAGCAGTGAGACAGGCAGCCTGATCCTGGAGCAGCAGTGAGACAGGCAGCAGTGAGACAGGCAGCAGTGAGACAGGCAGCAGCAGTGAGACAGGCAGCAGTGAGACAGGCAGCAGTGAGACAGGCAGCAGTGAGACAGGCAGCAGTGAGACAGGCAGCCTGATCCTGGAGCAGCAGTGAGACAGGCAGCCTGATCCTGGAGCAGCAGTGAGACAGGCAGCAGTGAGACAGGCAGCCTGATCCTGGAGCAGCAGTGAGACAGGCAGCCTGATCCTGGAGCAGCAGTGAGACAGGCAGCAGTGAGACAGGCAGCAGCAGTGAGACAGGCAGCAGCAGTGAGACAGGCAGCCTGATCCTGGAGCAGCAGTGAGACAGGCAGCAGCAGTGAGACAGGCAGCCTGATCCTGGAGCAGCAGCAGTGAGACAGGCAGCAGCAGTGAGACAGGCAGCCTGATCCTGGAGCAGCAGTGAGACAGGCAGCCTGATCCTGGAGCAGCAGTGAGACAGGCAGCAGTGAGACAGGCAGCCTGATCCTGGAGCAGCAGTGAGACAGGCAGCAGTGAGACAGGCAGCAGCAGTGAGACAGGCAGCAGTGAGACAGGCAGCAGCAGTGAGACAGGCAGCAGCAGTGAGACAGGCAGCCTGATCCTGGAGCAGCAGTGAGACAGGCAGCAGCAGTGAGACAGGCAGCCTGATCCTGGAGCAGCAGTGAGACAGGCAGCAGTGAGACAGGCAGCCTGATCCTGGAGCAGCAGTGAGACAGGCAGACAGCAGTGAGACAGGCAGCAGTGAGACAGGCAGCAGCAGTGAGACAGACAGCAGTGAGACAGACAGACAGCAGTGAGACAGGCAGGCAGCAGTGAGACAGACAGGCAGCAGTGAGACAGGCAGCAGCAGTGAGACAGGCAGCAGCAGTGAGACAGGCAGCAGTGAGACAGGCAGCAGCAGCCGGGTGGTTCTGTTCTGACCCAGCCTGGAGGAGCCTCTGGTGTTCTTCTCTTCACCTCAGTGACCCCCTGAAGCTCCAGAACATCATGTGGGTCCTGGTCCAACGTGTTCTGATCGGGTCATTGATGCTGTTCTGTTTGTGTCTCAGGCAGGAGTGTGTGGCCACAGAGGAGAGTCCGCAGGTCTTCTTCTGCTGCTGCGAGGGAAACTTCTGCAACGAGAGGTTCACACACCTGCCTGATGTCACCGGACCACGTGAGTCTGCCTCCTGATTGGATACTGTGTGACAGTGTGTGTGTGTGTGTTTACCTGTGGTATCAGTGTTAGCATTAGCAACATGGCTACAGCTAGCAGAGTGAAAACATTGACATGTTTTGGTCGTCACGCTTCGTTCAACAAATATTGACTCTGAATCTGTGTGTGTTTCATGATGTGTGTGTGTGTGTGTGTGTGTGTGTGTGTGTGTGTGTGTCAGTGATCAAAGCCCCGCCCCCCAGCGTCGGTGCGTTGAATGTGATGGTTTACTGCCTGCTGCCCGTCACCATGCTGTCTGTGGCTCTGCTCACCGCCATCTGGATGTACCGACACCGGAAACCTCCGTACGGACACGTGGATATCACTGAGGTACACACACACACACACACACACACACACACACACACACAGTACCAACATGGTGTCATGGCGCCCTCTGGCGGCCGTCAGTTGGAGCTGCAGCTGTTTGTGTTGATTTGTAGTTGTAACGATGGAACCCGGCTCTCCTCTGTGCCCTGCAGGACCCTGGACTTCCTCCTGGCTCCCCCCTGCTGGGCCTGAAGCCCCTGCAGCTGCTGGAGGTGAAGGCCCGGGGGCGCTTCGGCTGCGTCTGGAAGGGCCAGATGATGAACGAATACGTGGCCGTCAAGATCTTCCCCATCCAGGTTCACACTCACATGGTTTCAGCCTGATGGTTCCTGCGTGTCTCGCTTTAATGTTTAATAACGTGTTTCACGTCTCCTCCTCCGTCTGACAGAACAAAGAGTCGTGGCAGAACGAGAGAGACGTGTTCGTCACTCCAGGCATGAGGCACGACAACATCCTGAGGTACATCGCTGCAGAGAGGCGAGGGAGTCACCTGGAGGCCGAGCTGTGGCTCATCACCGAGTTCCACGAGAGGGTGAGGAGGCGAGGGAGGGGGGGAGGGAGGGGGAGGTAGTTAAAAATCTTTAGGACTGGGTTGTGGACCGTGGACTGGTTTGATGTGGTCTAGCCTAAAACCAGCCCACCTGTGCGTCTGCAGGGCTCTCTGTCAGACTTCCTGAAGGGAAACATCATCAGCTGGACCGAGCTGTGCCACATAGCCGAGTCGATGGCGTGCGGCCTGGCGTACCTTCACGAAGACATCCCCCGACAGAAGGGGGAGGGGCCCAAACCGGCCATCGCTCACAGGTCAGTGAACGCCAGCGTCACAGCCAAAGTCGGCTCTGATTGGCTCTCAGAGCGTGATGTCCCGAACCTTCATTTCTAGATCTTGACGATGAAGTGTTGGTGCTGCGTTTAAGTGCCTGCAGGAACGCAGGAGAATGGAACACGTGGTCAGCCGGCCTCGCTGTGACGTCCTCTGTTGTCTGTGTGTGTGTTTCAGGGATTTTAAGAGTAAGAACATCATGATGCGCTCTGACCTCACAGCCGTCATCGGCGACTTCGGCCTCGCCGTTTGCTTCGAGCCGGGGACGTCACCTGGAGAGACGCACGGGCAGGTGAGCTGCTCTGAGACCAGAGTCCGATAAACACTGAGCATGGCTTCATGTATGTTAACTGTGTGTGTGTGCGTGTGTGTGTGTGTGTGCAGGTGGGGACCCGGCGCTACATGGCCCCCGAGGTTTTAGAAGGAGCCATCAACTTCCAGCGAGACGCCTTCCTTCGAATCGACATGTACGCCGTCGGTCTGGTGCTGTGGGAGCTGGTGTCCCGCTGCAAGGCTGCTGATGGTAACACACACACACACACACACACACACACACACACACACACACACACAGAGTAACAGGGTGAGTTAAAATGCCAGTAGAGTAATAACTGAGCACAACAGCATTTTGACCCTCTAGCAGGAATCTAACTGTGTGTGTGTCTGTGTGTCTGTGTGTGTGTGTGTGTGTGTGTGTGTCTGTGTGTCTGTGTGTCTGCGTGTCTGTGTGTGTGTGTGTGTGTGTGTGTGTGTCAGGTCCAGTGCCAGAGTACATGCTGCCGTTTGAGGAGGAGGTCGGTCAGCATCCGTCACTGGAGGACCTGCAGGAAGTCGTCGTCCACAAGAAGCTGAGGCCGGTGTTAAAGGACCTCTGGCTCAAACACAGCGTGAGTGTTCACACACACACACACACACACACACACACACACACACACACACACACACACAGTGATCAGTGTATTTCCCTCCATTAAAGATAAAAGATGAAGTTATATTTTGGTTTTGTCACGTTGCGTCCTGCGGTCGCTTGTCTTCTGTTTCTCTGCCCTGTTATTTTTTAAACGAAGACTTGCTCTTTTATTTTGACGGGTTCCTGTGTTCTCTTCTTCTTCTGCTGCTGCGTCTGCAGGGTCTGGCTCAGATCTGCGAGACGGTGGAGGAGTGCTGGGATCACGACGCCGAGGCTCGACTGTCGGCCGGCTGCGTGGAGGAGAGGATCGCTCAGGCCCGCCGCCTCACCGCCACCATCGCCCCGCCTACCTCCGACCACAACGCCCTGACGGTGTCCACGCTCGCGCCTGTTCCCATGGTAACCAATGTGGACCTACCGCCCAAAGAGTCCAGTATATGAGGAGGAGTCACAGACAGACTAGTTCTGGAGGCCTGATGTTACCGGTTACTTTCCTGAAGTTTGGTTCAACTTCCTGTGAAGACGACCGACTGACACACGCGCACACACACACACACACACACACACACACGCACACACACACACACACACACAGCACGCACACACACCATCTTTTCTCAGTGGAATTTTACAACCTAAACCAGAACCACGGCGTGGGAGCAGCTGCTATTTGAGCTCTTTGGACTTTTTGGACTCTTCGTTTCTTTGATTCTTACCAGCACACGTCCTCGTTTCTCTCAAGCTCCCGTCTCGGTCTTGAGTCATACGTGTCTTCTTTTTGTTTTTTTTAACCGTGTGTTTGTGCGTGTGTGTTTATGAGAAGAACAAACACACATGCACACACACACACACACACACACACACACACACACAGGAACCCAACACTGAAACGCATCCAGGTCCCGACTCAGTGAATGCTCTTGATCTCCAGGTACCTCAGCTGCCGCTTTCATTACTTTTCTACCATGTTTTTGTGCGTTCTTCGCTCTGCTGTCTTCTTCTACTCCTCCAGAACCGGACTTATCTACTTCCCTGGCAATTTTTGCAACCGCGTCACCTCCCACCAGCCCGGCGCCGGCATGTTTTTTTACTTCAATGCTGCAGAACTCTGGTAGGAACGCTGACTGTTACTCAACAACACCGACAGCAAACATGACTTCTTCTTCTTTGGACTCTTCTTTTCTATTCTTCTCCTGCGACTCCACGCCACTATTCACACACGACAAACCTTCGGATCCAACGGGTTGTATCCAAAAACACAGGACACAGGAAGTGAGGTCAGAGGGAACGACGCGCAGGACGGACACCAGAGAGACTGGACACTTTTAACGTCTTTCTTTGTGTTCGACGGCTCTCGTTGAAGACCGAGAGAAGTCCGACACGACTGATTTTCAGGAACCAGGAAGCAAATGTCTTGCATGCAGAGATTTGATTGGCTGACTGCGCCCAACCACAGCATTTGGTTGGCTCGGAGATAAAACTTCTCAGGTAACCAGGTCTACAGGGGGCGGAGCGGGCCGGCCACAAGGTTCCACTGTCTGGAGGGGCGCGGCCAGTGACATGTGGGAGGGGCTTATCTGAGGGTGCTCAAAGCCTATTGGCTATCCTGAATATGTAAATTTGCAAGGTGCCCAAAGCAGGGGAAACATGTTACCCTGAAAACGGTGCAAGACCTCAAGATGCAGCGATGCATTCAGGTCAGAGTGAGAGAGAGAGAGAGTGTGTGTGTGTGTGTGTGTGTGTGTGTGTGTGTGTGTGATGTCATGTGATGTGACAGTTTCCTTTGTTCTAGTTTTGGTTTTCTCCTGTCCGTGCTGATGTTTCATGTCGTCGGTCTGAGCCGGAGGAGGTGAGCGACCTCTGACCTTTAACCTCCTCAGGTCTGCTCCTCTGTAACGTCGCCGCCTCCTGGTGGAGCAGCAGCACTGCAGGAGTCTGAGGCCTCGATTATAGATTTAAACCTGAGCCGCGTCTTCAGATCAGCTCTGATCGTGAGCTTGATGCTCGATTCATTAAACCTGCGGAGCTTAAAAAAACTTCATTTAAACACGTTCTCAGAATGAAGCGGCTCCTCCCATCTGGTGAGTTTCTCTCAAACGCTGCAGCACAAAAGAGGTTCTGTCAGGACCAGATGGACCAAAAGTTCCATGTCAGCCGCACATAAACAGGAAACATAAAATGCCACCCTTAGATTAATTTATATTCTGGGCTGCAGAGGTCGAGGCTGCAGAGGTTAAAGGTCATCCGTCGCCTCTCTTATTCTTTGTCTTTTGTTTTTTTCTTCAACCGGGACCAAAACCACGGCCTCAGAATCCGGCCACACAGAGTCCAGTTAACTCGCTTCACCCGTCGTGTTCGAGCACAAGCGATGAAACACAAACAAGCGTCTGTTGTTTCCATAGTTTTGTGCGTATGTTGTTGTTTGTTCCTTCTGTGATGCCATACCTGTAACAGTGAATGTCTACGATGCTGCTGCTGACGATGATGACGACGATGATGAAGATGATTCAGACTCAAAGATGAATATATTTCTGTATATTCCTTTTTATTGTTCATTTGACTTCCGGTGCATTGAACACATGCAACTCTCCGTCTCTGTACGAAGTCAGTGAAGCGCGACGAGGCGTTCGAGGAGCGTCCGGCGTTCAGCCGACGTGCGTAAGAGTGAGACAGAGCGAGAGAGCGACATTGACTGGAAAAGATACTGAACATGAAAACAATACTGCTCATGAACCACAGATCACCTCAGTACACCACAGATACCTCAGAAGACTTTTCTACGTGTTAAAGTTCAGTTTTATATTTTATTAGTCGTCGACTCGTAGTCACATGATATTTTATTGTGAGCTTTTTATTCTTCGTTTGTTTTCTTTGATTCGAGACGTTCATCCTGTTTTTACATGAAATCTCCAAACTGATTAAAGAAGAAATGCTACCAGGTCACCGCGAGACTGCGACCTCCACCGTGTACATAGTGAATAAAGTGTTTTGTTTTTTAGACTGAATGAACTGCCGATATCGTAAAAGCACCTGGACTGAGCTCGACTGTTCCCATCCATCTCCTCCTCCCTTCACCTCCGTTCTCAGCCTCTCCACTCGTCCGTGTTCTTCTTCTCTGACTTAACTTCACCTCTTTACTTGTTTCCTCCTCGTGTCTGCTTGTTCTTTTATCTCCTCTCTACTTGTTTCCTCCTCTTTTGTCTCCTAGTTCCATCTTTCCTTCCCTCCTCATCTCCTCTCCACGTTCCTTTCCTCCTCCACCCTTTCCTCCGTCTCTTCTCCGTCTTTCTCCACGTCCCTTTGTTTCGTTGACGTTTTCTGATGTTGTGCCTTTTTTGAACTCATCTCTGGAGCTTCCTTCTTCTCGTCCATCCTGTCCTTCATGTGAATGTAAATAAAGTTTTCCTAAATATCACACCAGAGTATATTTGTATCAAAATACATTTAGAATATCGATCAGACTAAAGAGATAAAACACAAATCTGAAGAAATGTCAACAGGTGAAATATTCCCGATGTATTTTGGATGCGTGTCCAGGTGTGCTCTCGATGTGACGATAACCTTCTCAGACAAACAGCTGACCTGACAGACTGACTCAGATCCAGGTGTTTCCAGGTGTTTTCAGGAACATATTACCTCATTAAAGCCACTCGGGCAGAAACAGTGTGTGAGGAGCGACGGGCGACATTATCGTTCAGGTCCGGGGACGCAAACGGGCTCATCGTCACGAGCACGGGTCAGAAACCAAATGACTGAAACCGAGACGTCAACTAGAGACGTGTCACGCTGTGGGCGGGGTCAACATTCAGCATTTAGCAATCATAGGTACACTTAGCATTGTTAGCATCCCACAGTGAAACAAGTAGAATATCTGGCCAAAAAGAAAAGGTGTCGCTAACAACGCCGCAGCGCTCATTTTAATTAACCCAAGTGCCGACACAGCAGATCCGTCCGCCTCACGATGAGACGATCAAACTGAGCAGAGCAACAAGCGTCTCAAACAAACGTTGACTCATATCAATAAAACTCCAACCCCACGTTAACGTGTCATCTGTTAGCTCATACTGTTAGCACTGAGCTACCTTAGTAACTTCATGGTGACTAAATAAACGTGAGCTCAGACGGTTTATCGTGGAGGAAACAGACGACTCAGAGTTTAGGATTAACGTCAACAAGGCGGCGCGTCCACTTCCTGAAGGAGACGCTGTCCTTGTCTGAGTCCTCCGGCTCAACTCCACCGCTGAACTCTGTCAGCGATGGGATGAAAGTGAATTTTGGGGAAAAATGTATAATTATGAGAATAAACTTACAAGAATAGTTCTGATTAATTCAGAACTATCAGAAAAAGTCAGAATTGTGATTTTAACTCAGATTTACGAATGAACTATTAATTATGTCAGAATTGTAGAAATAAAGTGTGAACATGTGAACATAATGGATCTTCTGAAAACGTTTCTGACACAATGAGGCAGCGGTGGAGTCGTTTAGCCTTGTTGCTAACGAGCGGGGCGACGCAGCGAGCGGCCCCCAGGTCTCTGCTGACGCGGCATTTTCAAATTAAAAGTCACTATTTGAAGGCTTGTTTCCACTTATTGTGCAGGTGATGCTTCCATTTTTTGTGGCCAGTTAAGTGCCTGTAAGGAGAAAACAAGAAGCAGCTGCTTGTTGATTTCTCCTCAACACTGAAAACTTTGTTGTGTTGCTAACGTGAACCGCAGTCGGCGACAGGACGGTCGAACATGCTGAGTGTCACGTATGAAAAAACCCTGTGAAGTGTGATGATGTTCACGAGACCCTCCACTCTGGGAAACCTTCCTCCTCACTTCCTGTTGCAGCTTCCCGCCTCTTTCTATTCTTATTTTTCTCCAAACTGAAGAGATGGACTCATAGATTGTTCTGATCATGGATCATGAAGATGAACTTATTCATTGATGAATTTGTAAAAAATTCACAGATGAACGACTCAATGAGGCAAAAATATAAACTTTGAATTCTCTGCATCTTCTTAAGTAAGCGTGGGAGACAAAACAAGTCCAGATAAAATAAATAGGTGAAGTGATGGATCGGATCAGAACCGACTCACAGGAGCAGGTTTCCCAGTCGTGTTGTCGATAGGTCAGCCTGAACTGATTTGTGCTGTCGTCACCCCAACATGACGGAGGAGCCGCCACACATAAATGAAACACTCACTTCTGGTGACGAAGCAGATTCTTGTCTTTGGTTCTGGTGGAGTTCAGACTCGGTGAACTAGCATCAACAATGTTATCTGACATGTGTGGTGCTGACCCCTCAGATGGGCCACAAACCAGCAGACTGAGTCCGTCGCCTCACAGCCCACATTCAGCCTCAGCAGGCCGGCGACTGTCGCCTGCAGAGGCTGAGCTCTGATCGAAGGTCACCGCAGCTGAACTCCACACCGAGGGGTGAAGCTGATGGCTCTGAGGAGTGAAGCTGCTCCACTCTGAGGAGTGAAGCTGCTCCACGCCGAGGAGTGAAGCTGCTGGCTCTGAGGAGTGAAGCTGCTCCACTCTGAGGAGTGAAGCTGCTCCACTCTGAGGAGTGAAGCTGCTCCACGCTGAGGAGTGAAGCTGCTCGCTCTGAGGAGTGAAGCTGCTCCACTCTGAGGGGTGAAGCTGCTGGCTCTGAGGAGTGAAGCTGCTGGCTCTGAGGAGTGAAGCTGCTGGCTCTGAGGAGTGAAGCTGCTCCACTCTGAGGGGTGAAGCTGCTCCACGCCGAGGAGTGAAGCTGCTCCACTCTGAGGAGTGAAGCTGCTCCACGCCGAGGAGTGAAGCTGCTGGCTCTGAGGAGTGAAGCTGCTCCACTCTGAGGAGTGAAGCTGCTGGCTCTGAGGAGTGAAGCTGCTCGCTCTGAGGAGTGAAGCTGCTCCACTCTGAGGAGTGAAGCTGCTCCACGCCGAGGAGTGAAGCTGCTGGCTCTGAGGAGTGAAGCTGCTGGCTCTGAGGAGTGAAGCTGCTGGCTCTGAGGAGTGAAGCTGCTGGCTCTGAGGAGTGAAGCTGCTGGCTCTGAGGAGTGAAGCTGCTCCACGCCGAGGAGTGAAGCTGCTGGCTCTGAGGAGTGAAGCTGCTCCACTCTGAGGGGTGAAGCTGCTCCACTCTGAGGGGTGAAGCTGCTCCACTCTGAGGGGTGAAGCTGCTCCACTCTGAGGGGTGAAGCTGCTCCACTCCGAGGAGTGAAGCTGCTCCACTCCGAGGAGTGAAGCTGCTCCACTCCGAGGAGTGAAGCTGCTCCACTCTGAGGAGTGAAGCTGCTCCACTCCGAGGAGTGAAGCTGCTGGCTCTGAGGAGTGAAGCTGCTCCACTCTGAGGGGTGAAGCTGCTCCACTCTGAGGAGTGAAGCTGCTCCACTCTGAGGGGTGAAGCTGCTCCACTCTGAGGGGTGAAGCTGCTCCACTCTGAGGAGTGAAGCTGCTCCACTGTGAGGAGTGAAGCTGCTCCACTCTGAGGGGTGAAGCTGCTGGCTCTGATGTCACCTCAGCCTTGTCCTGAACCTGCCAGGCGTGTAAAGATGGCAGCTTCCTGTTTGAATCTCAACCTCGTCACTTTTCTTTCAGAACTGAAGTTCATTTTCAGCTCGTAGTGACATGTGTCTGACTGAGAGGCGGCCATCTTTACAAAGCCCCACCCTTCTCCAGAACGATGATGATGATGATGATGATGATGATGTGAAATGTAAATCTTGTACCTTATGTTTCACTGTTGTAGCTCAACTGTAGAACACAGAGACAAACTTGTACTACTGATTTTAACAAATATGCTATGAAAAGAAGCAGCAGCTGTCTGTCTGACCGTCTGCAGCTGTCTGACCGACTGCAGCCATCTGACTGACTGCAGCTGTCTGACTGGTTTCGATTACTGTACAAACAAACCTGTTTTCTGACTGAAGGATTGTGGGATTTTGATTTTAAGATATATAAATATATGTGTACAATTTACAGCAGATGGAAGAAAAATGTCCAGGCAGGAAGAAATGACATTTAAAAAAAATACCCCCCCAGGTGCTGTCCGTCCTGTTGTAACGCTGTTCAAAGGTTCCTGTGGGAACTTTTATTTTCTTATTTTAAATCTGAAGCATCGATCGCTGTAACATAGATGTTTGACTTACGGTCCTGATGGAAATCCTCTTGTTTGTTTTTTTTTTTTACCTGTGGTGGTTTGTAGAGAAAAAAACTGGATATCCAGACACAAAGGTACTGCTCGGTACCGCTCGACCTGCCTGGGAAACACAAAGAAGTGTGTGTGTGTGTGTGTGTGTGTGGCATCTCTTTTCATAAATCTATTGTACATCTGTTTTCTATCTTCCTCTCAGACAGTGCCAGGATCAGTAATGTATGAATGAATGTAGTCTCAGTCCACACAGACACACACACACACACACACACACACACTCACATACACACACACACACACACACACACACACACACATACACTTTTGGGGAATGTACACACTTCCAGTAACACTCACTCTGACTTAAACTCCGTCTTCCAACCATTTATACGTCTTTGGTCTTTTAAGCCCCGCCCCCCTTTTTGTCACTGTTGCTACATCAGACAAGCCCGACAACAGGAAACATGGCGATGGCGTTTCTGTTCTGCAGTGTTTATAGTCGGGAAACACAATGACGACAGTACATGATGGAAGGATAAAGACATGATGCTAAGCTAACACGTCTAAACGTCAGAAAACTTTCTGGTCTCAATGAAAACGAGTGAGGCTTCGATCTTTTCCGGCTAACGATGATTCATGTCATCTTAAAAAACCTCAGAACAAACTTATCTGTCTGAAAGTTATGCAGAAAGAAGGACGACGCAAACCAGCTGACGCTAACTCTATCTGATGTAACGATAACTGTTTTATGTCAGCTAGCTAGCTAGGCGGTGTTTCGCTAACATTGGCTAATTTAAGCTGTGATCACACACAATGTGATGAGTCTGTGAAGGGCTTTGGACTTTAATTGAGGTGTGACGGTGCTGATGTTCAGACCGACCCACTTTTTACATCAGACTGTTTTCAACAGCGCAGAGAAGTTTATCAGGAAGCTGACTCTTCTAAACGTACTCTACTGTTATTGGAGGACAGAGCGAAAGTGGGAGGGACTTAGAAAAGGGTCGACTCAGAGCCGAGAGCAGAGCCGAGACGATGGAGCGGCTGGTGACGGTCCAGACGAACACAGATCACAACAACATCCACCGTTAACGGGTCAGGGAGCTGTGGTCCCCCCGAACACACACACACACACACACACACACACACACACACACACACACACACACGCACAAACTGTTACTGAAAAATAAAATAAAATCACTGTAGAAAAAAGGGTTATTTCAGTTTTATCTTTTTGTATATGGAAATAATAAATACTGTCAAATCTTTTACACAGACGTCTGTCGTGTGTTTCACTTCTTGTTCTCACATTTGTTTGTTTAATTCTTTATTTGCATGATGGTTTAATGTCCAAGACTTCAGTTTAATTTCTTTAATTTACACACTTGTTGATTAGTGAGCTCGGTCAGTAAAACTAAACCACAACCAGCCTGAAACACTTTGAACACTGAACACCATGTGAGTCTCAGTCGTACTAAGTAAAGATACAGTGTTGAGAGAGTATCTGATGAAGATAAACTTAGTTAAAGTGGAGTAACTAACGTTAGTAACTAAAGTAATCCGAACAGCTCCGGATCATGACTCCTCACTCTAATCCGACCATTATTTTGAAGGCGGGCTCCGGAAGTGCTGTAGCGGCGGTTGTAGCTTGATGCTAACAGCTGTGAAGATGTCGGCGGCTCTCGGCGGCTGGAGGAGCCGCGTGTTGACCCTCCGTCCGCCCGGTGCGACCCGCCCGCTGAGGGGGAGTCTCCCGCTGAGGTGTCCAGGCGGAGGACGCCGGCTGTCGGACACACGGACGGGTAAGAGCCGCTGGAGCCGAAGCTAACCGGCCAACGTTAGCCTCGCCTGTGTGAGCGGCTCAGTGAGCTGATCGATAATCACTGATGGAAGGAGACAGCTCACACTGATCAATGACTCCACGTCATCACAGCACACTGTGGCGATCATACCGATCACTCTGATCACTCTGATCAATCACTTTAATCACTTTAATCAGACACAGAAACTTTAATTACCTCCGCTGGTCAAAGTCTAACGGCGGCATGTCAAGCTGCGTCACAACCCGACAGAAGTTTCCTGCCGAAGATACCACCAACAAAAACACTGGTACCGGTACCTCATGGTCCTGTGGTACTGGTGGTACCTCATGGTCCTGTGGTACTGGTGGTACCTCATGGTCCTGTGGTACCGGTACCTCATGGTCCTGTGGTACTGGTGGTACCTCGTGGTCATGTGGTACCGGTACCTCATGGTCCTGTGGTACCGGTGGTACCTCGTGGTCCTGTGGTACTGGAGGGGCTCGTGTGGTATTTTGGGACTACAGTACTTTACACAGTCTGTGGTTTTGTATTAATACACATGCTGTGATATATGCCTCAGTATACTGAACTGTATTATACACAACTGCAACACATCTGAACCTTTAAATGAGTTCTTTTAATTAATAAAAGGAAAATAACTCCATATTCTCAAAGGATATAATTTATTTAAATCTTAAGATGTGAGAAACACAGAATAAAACAGGTAAATACATTAGTGGATTTATGAACGATGAAAATAAACCAATGTTTATAAATGATATTTAACAGAGACCAAAATGGACGGAACCAGAATTAAATGGAGGGACCCAAACAGAAACACGTGTTTGGATTATTTTATTCTCCTTTTAACTTTTAATTTGAAAGTCTGTTCCTCGCTGCTTCCTGAAGGACAGACACTGAGCAGCAGCATCACTGACACCAGAAACCTGAGAACTGCAAACTGTTAATAATAACGTGTTACTTTACAATAACATGTGTTACTTTATAATGACGTCTTACTTTACATTAGCGTGTGTTACTTTGCAATAACATGTGTTACTTTACAATAACATGTGTTACTTTACAATAACATGTGTTCCTTTACAATAACGTGTGTTACTTTACAGTAACGTGTGTTACTTTACAATAACATGTGTTACTTTACAATAACGTGTGTTACTTTACAGTAACGTGTGTTACTTTACAATAACATGTGTTCCTTTACAATAACATGTGTTCCTTTACAATAACGTGTTACTTTACAATAACATGTGCTACTTTACAATAACATGTGTTACTTTATAGCAACGTCTTACCTTACAATAGCGTGTGTTACTTTACAATTGCATGTGTTACTTTACAATAACGTGTGTTACTTTACAATAACGTGTGTTACTTTACAATAACGTGTGTTACTTTATAATAACATGTGTTACTTTACAATAACGTGTGTTACTTTACAATAACATGTGTTACTTTACAATAACATGTGTTACTTTACAATAACGTCTTGATTTACAATAACATGTGTTACTTTACAATAACGTCTTGATTTACAATAACATGTGTTACTTTACAATAACGTCTTGATTTACAATAACATGTGTTACTTTACAATAACGTGTTACTTTACAATAACATGTGTTACTTTACAATAACGTCTTACTTTACAATAACATGTGTTACTTTACAATAACGTGTTACTTTACAATAACATGTGTTACTTTACAATAACGTGTTACTTTACAATAACGTGTTACTTTACAATAACATGTTGCTTTACAATAACGTGTGTTACTTTACAATAGCGTGTTACTTTACAATAGCGTGTGTTTCTTTACAATAACATGAGCTACTAATCATCCATTGTGTGATTCAAGCACATGAAAGATCAAAGATCAACATTAAACAACAATTTCAACTATATATGTCAGATATATCTATATATCTATCTATATAGATCTATATCTATACCTATATCTATATAGATATGTATATATATATATAGATCTATCTCTCTCTCTCTATATATATATATAGATAACATAGATATACATATATACATAGATATATGTCTATATCTATATATATATAATAATAATCCAGAAACGTGTAACACAACATTTCCGTAACATCAGTTATTTGTAGTTATTTATGAGTCCTCACTGAAATAATATGATTAATGCAGTTTAAAAATAAACCTTTTTGTTTTATTGTCACAGCAGAACAGAGGAACATCAAAATATATGAAAGTTCTGATAAATACAATGTATAAAAATACAAACTTAAGATATGAAACTCAAATTCCTTTGAACAAAAACACAGAAACAACAAAAAAACATGAGTGTTGCCAACAGGGACGATGTAGCGTGTAGAGCGCCCTCTGCTGGACAAACTGTACTGCAGAGTAGCTGAGTAACTACAGTAATCAGATACATGTAGTGGAGCATGAGTGTAATATACCTTCTGTCTGGACATTAACAGGCACTGACTGTTGTTCTGGTTCTGTCTCTGGACAGGAGCAGAGCTGCGACCACTAGAGGGCGTCAGAGTGTTGGACCTGACCAGGTGAGTCCGTCCAGTCCTGCAGAACCGTTCAGCCGTCTGCTGTCAGATTTAAGTGAAGTCTTCTAACATGTCTGCAGAGTTCTGGCTGGTCCGTTTGCCACCATGATCCTGGGAGACCTGGGTGCTGAGGTGATCAAAGTGGAGCGACCAGGTGAGTGTGTGTTCTGACCCGTCTCTCCCCCTGTCCCCGCTCCTCCTCCTTCATGGTGAACTGTTGTTGAACAGGTCCGGGAGATGACACCAGAGCCTGGGGTCCACCGTTTGTCGGCACCGAGAGCGCCTATTACCTGAGCGTCAACCGAAACAAGAAGGTGACACACACACACACACACACACACACACACACACACACACACACACACACACACACACACACACACCTCAGCATGTCATGTACAGAACCATACGCTGGTTCTAAGATGAGCTCAACACGGCTGCATTGGATCCAACGACTGTGAAAATGTGATGTGACTCAAAGTTCAGAGGATCAAACCTGCTGTCACATCCTGTCACTGAGCTCAGGTTCTGTCTGTGTTGGGTCTGAGCTCAGGTTCTGTCTGTGTCGGGTCTGAGCTCAGGTTCTGTCTGTGTTCTGACCGGCTGATGTGTCGTCTGATTTCAGAGCATCTCTGTGGACCTGAAACATCCGAGAGGATCCGGCATCATCCAGGAGGTTCGACCCAACACAATCATTAATGATCCTCTTCTTCTAGTGATTATAATCATCATTTACAGTATGACAAGTTAACGGTGTGTGTGTGTGTGTGTGTGCGTGTGTGTGTGTGTGTGTGTGTGTGTGTGTCAGCTCGCAGCAGTGTGTGACGTGCTGATTGAAAACTACCTGCCAGGGAAACTGGATCAGATGGGTTTAGGATACGAGCAGCTGAGAGGAATCAACCCAGAACTCATCTACTGCTCCATATCAGGTACTGATGACTGCATAGTAAAGATCCAACTGGACCTTTGTTCTGTGTGTTGTTGAGTTCTGTTCTCACATTATGACAAATGTTTCCAACAAAGTTCCAGCAGAGAAATCCTCCAGAGTCCTCGAGGTGACGCTGAGTTTCATCTGCTCGTCTGTCTGTAACTTCAGGAGAGTCAGAGAGGAAGGAAGTCTGAGAACCAGACCCAACAGAACCAGAAGAACTCTTTAGAACATTAGAGAGTTGAGGTGAAGCTCTGAGTGAAGTCAGCACTCACCAGAGACTCTGGTTCTGGTTCTGCTTCTCTGTCTCCTCTCTGGAACGTTACGTTCATGAAGTAAAGTCCATTTCCCCTCCAGTCAGCAGTCAGCAGAACAGAACAGAACCACCCGACAGTGGAGGTCAGCTAATCTGTGTTAACTGCTCCGGATCAGAACCTGATGAGACTCCAGGTGTTTATTCCTCCAGCAGGTCCGGTTCTGACCCAACTCTCCTCCACTCAGCACTCATATTTAGTTTTTAAGCTGTTAGAGTTCTTCGCTGGTGGAACAGAGACGTGATCAGTGTTTAACGGACCTGATGGTTCCTCTCACATCAGAACAGAGATCCAGTCATGAAGCTACAAAGGTTCCTAAAGAAAGTGAAACGACCGGTTCTGGATGGCAGCGGCTCGTCTCCCAGCTGTTCATCTCTTCATGAATCGTGTGTTCAGTTGTGTATGGGCCCGTTTCACAGGCGGCGCTGAGTTCTCCTCAGCAGGAAGTGGTTCCGCTGGCTCCACTGCTGTGGTGTCTGGATAATGTGGACCGGCTGCAGACTCACACAGAAACCAGAACCAGCAGAGTTTAATGAGTAATGTGCTGCAGACGTCAGACGCTCCAACAAGCTTCATCCATCATGAACATTTATCGTTGACTCAGTGATGAGTCGTGTTTCCTGGACAGAACCAGAACTTCACCAGGAGAGTTATTGATCAGATTGATTGATTATTATGTTTTAGTCATCAGGTGGCTGTTGATCATGTTCCAGGCTGGAGAACCAGATGTGGTTCTGAATGAAGCCGATCAGCTGCTCTCCTGGTGAAGTTCATCTGGGTCGGGCTGACGCTCAGTGAGACCCGGTGACAGGATCTTCTCTCTGATGGTCTCGTTGGTTTATGTGGGTCCAACAGAGGCACCGATGTTCAACTGAGACTGTTTCAGAACCAGCTGAAAGTTCTTCTGAACACGTTGAAACACATCACATCACTTCTGCTGCTCGATTCTCTCACAATATATTTCAAAAAGACTCTTCGTTTGTCCTCGTCTGTGATTGGATTAATTCTTAACTTCATGATCGCTCTCCTGTTTGATCCGCTTGTTTGGTCCGGTTCTACATCGTCTCCTGGTGTTTCTGGTCCAGTACTGAATGACACGTCCTGTACAGAGCTGCAGCTCTCAGACTGAACCACTAGATGTCACTGGACTCCAGAGTAAAGACACACACACACAAACACACACACACACACACACACACACACACACACACACTCTCTTCCATCATGTTATTTCCTGCAGGTTGAGATCGGAGCAGAATTCTTCCTGTTCTTTATTCTGACTTGTTTCAGGAGGTCCAGTTCTCTGGCAGTCAGAACATCATCAGTCTGGACCTCCACACGGCCGCAGTTTGTTCACACTGAACCAGCAGCGCCAACATGAAGCTGCTGGCGCCGTTTCACACGGCACGTCAGAACCAAACAAGCTGGACGGGTCACATCATGTCGACCCAAAGTTCCCACAGACTCGAGCTGCTGCCGCTTGGTCCAATCAGGAGTCCGATTATCTGTCAGAACCAGTAGGGCAGAGTGAGAGGGAACCAGTCACTGTGACACCACCGTGACTTCACTGTGACATCACTGTGACACCACTGTGACATCACTGTGACACCACTGTGACATCACTGTGACATCACTGTGACATCACTGTGACACCACTGTGACATCACTGTGACATCACTGTGACACCACTGTGACACCACTGTGACACCACTGTGACATCACTGTGACATCACTGTGACATCACTGTGACACCACTGTGACATCACTGTGACATCACTGTGACACCACTATGACATCAGGATTTGCTGCAGAATGAGAAGTTAGAGTTCTTCTGATCTTGGACGTCTTCTCAGTCTCTCCGTCCACTCGCCTCTCTCTGTCGCAGCTTCGTCACTCCCACGTCTTTTGTCTCCTCGTCCTCCTCGTCCTCCTCGTGCTCCTCGTCCTCCTCGTCCTCCTCGTCCTCCTTGTCCTCCTCGTCCTCCTCGTCCTCCTCGTGCTCCTCGTCCTCCTCGTCCTCCTCGTCCTCCTCGTGCTCCTCGTCCTCCTCGTCCTCCTCGTCCTCCTCGTGCTCCTCTTCCTTTAGGAGAGAAACACTACATTACCCAGGAGGCCTCATTAAGCTGCAGCAGCTGCAGATTAGCAGCCTGGTTCCATCCTGAGCCGCCTGAAACAGAACAGAACACTTCCTGGACCGTCAAACCTGCAGCAGGAAGTGTTCACGAGGCCGCTGCAGCCGATCACTTTATCAATCATCCATCAGTTCTCCGATTGATCTCCTTCCTGTCAGTCAGCTGTAGTCCACAGACGGAGCCGAGCGTATTGATCGGATCAGGACGTGTTGCTGCTAAACTTTCAGTCACATCAATAATTCAGGCGGATAAAGTTTGCGTGGCTGCAGTCAGCTGCTGCCAGCAGGGTGCCGCCATGTTTACGTTGTGTTTATGTTTCATGTTACATTATATTTCAGTCTCTGACGTCCCGAGGTGATGAATCACTTTCATCTTCTCGTGTTCATGTCAGAGATTCTTTCACGCTGCGTCTCGGCTCACGATGTGTTTGTGCCGAGTCGGGTCGAGTTCTTCTTCTCTGTGTTGGACGGAGTTGTTTTTTATTGGCGGCGCTGTGAGTCCACCAGAGTCCAGACGGGCTTCACACCTTCTCATGTTTTCTAGGATTAAATGACGCACGGAGACGATGAAGAGCAGCAGAGTAATCAGAAACTTATAGAAATCTAATAATCTGTGTAATCATTTATAATAAGATTCTGATGACCGGAGCTTCTCAGACGTGAGGATCCGATGCCGAGCCTTCAGAAGAACTCCACTCGGACTCTGCAGGAATCTGAATAAAACCAGAAGAATGAACCTCCTGAAGGTTTCAGACGTTACAGCTGAGTCTCCCTTCACCACACTGTCAACCTAATGAACTAGAGCTGCACTCAGTAGAGCGCAAACCTCCGCCAGGGCCCAGCAGTCCTCACCGGACTCACAGACACCTGAGTGAGTCCGTCAGCAGGTTCTGGCGGGTCAGGTGGTTCTGGTGTTTGGAGCTGTGCAGTGAAATCCGCCTGTTGTTCAGTCGGAGCTGCAGACTCAACACGGCCGGCATGTGCTTTTTTCCTGGAAGAGGTTTAATTCCTGCTGTGTTTCCTTCAGAGAACCAGAACCAGAACCAGCCCACTGGCACCGAGGCAGTAATGTGTGTGTGTGTGTGTGTGTGTGTGTGTGTGTGTGTGTGTGTGTACAGGTTATGGACAGACCGGTCCTCAGGCCACCAGTCCGGGCTACGACTCCATCGCCTCTGCTGTGTCGGGGATGATGCACATCACAGGGCCCGAGGTCAGACTGCTGTTCTGTTCTGTCTGGTTCTGTCTGTCTGGTTCTGTCTGTCTGGTTCTGTTCTGTCTGGTTCTGTTCTGTCTGGTTCTGTTCTGATTCACAGTCGGTTATTGGCTCCATTGATCGATCGGTTGTCGTCCACAAACCAAAGACAGCTGAATCTGAAATCTTCCCGCTGAAGAAGCCGATCAGAATATTAATCAATGAATCTGATGTTTTATTGATAAACTGTTGCAGCTCAAACAGTTTGATTTGATCTGCATGTTGTTTTCTTTGAGTCTCACAGCTTCTCACAGAGATCTCATCAATCAATCAGCAGATTGATTGACAGTGACTGATATTATCAGGTTGGTTATTGATGGTTATTGTCACTGTCGATCAGTCTGTTGAGTATTTTATTGATCATTCAATTAGTTTTTATAACGTGATCAAATGTTTTGTTGAATATTCAGTTTTTTTGTCATTGAGGACGAAAGAAACTGAAGGTTTTTATTTAATAATGTCTTAAAGTGTTTCATTGATCGTCAGAAGAAGGAATTGATTTAACAGCTGAGAAAAAAAACAGAAACTTTTTGAATTTAACCGAGAACTTTATGAGATTAATGTGTCGAGAGGAGAGAGAAGTGTAGACGCATCAGTCAGCAGTAAGTGTCTACATAGGGACTCAGTCCAGTTCTGCTCCCATAATGCAATGCTCCTGCCGGCAGGATGGTGAGCCGGTGCGTCCAGGTGTCGCCATGACGGACCTGGCAACCGGGCTGTACGCACACGGAGCCGTCATGGCCGCCCTGCTGCAGCGACACAAGACGAGGACGGGAGTTCATATCGACTGCAACCTGCTGTCCTCACAGGTGAGTGTGTGTGTGTGTGTGTGTGTGTGTGTGTGAGTGTGTGTGTCAACTAGCTTAGCATCAGCCTGCAGCTAGCTTAGCATCAGCCTGCAACTAGCTTAGCATCAGCCTGCAGCTAGCTTAGCATCAGCCTGCAGCATCTCTTCCATGACGATCAGCTGACTGGTACTCTGACAGCGTCGGACATGTTGGATTATTTTGTTCTTCAGAGATCCTTTATTGATGTGTTTGTGAAGAGGGCTCACTCTGGACAGATTAGAGGAACTGAACTTCTCTGTTCTGTAGTTTGTTGTTGAGTCGCTGACGGCTGCATGGTTGAACTTGTTGAAGTTTGACGTGTAAGAAGACTTAAACTGATCAGTTTATTAAAGATGAAGATTTTTTCCTCCATTTATTTCTGTTTATTTGGAAATGGACTCAAATTGTGTCTCTAAAATGAGAATCTGGACTCACTGTTTCACCTTTAATACCCACGACTGTGATGAAGTTCAGCAGCTGGATGTTGTCACATTATGATCCGATCCAGCAGCTCAGCAGGACGTAAACATGTGGTATTACTTCTTTACAGCTAAAGGTAATAGATTACTGTACAGCCTAAGTGTTCCTCTCTGGATGGACGTTCAGGATCTCGTCTGTGTTTCATGTTTTTGTGCTTCAGTCTGAGGAAAACCAACCTGAACAGGAAACTTCAGTTTGTAAATCAATAAAAGTAAAACATCCTGAGATGTTTAACGTTGTAGCGAGAACGTCCTAAAAAGATCCTGTTACTGCAGTGATGTGTTCAGGGTCTGCTGGGAAATCACGTCTGTGTGTGCGTGTGTGTGCGTGTGTGTGTGTGTGTGTGTGTGTGCGTGTGTGCGTGTGTGTGTGTGTGTGTGTGTGTGTGTGGACTTTAAACAAGCCGTTGATTCATCCTGAGCAGTTCAGACGAAGCGATCAATATTCCTCTGAATGTTTTCGCCGTTTAAACAAATGATGCGATGCGAGGTCCTCAGACCGCCGGCGACCCGGAGACTGATGGGACACACGTCGTCCTGGACTCTGAGGTATCCGAGGCGCCCGGGGTGCGTTTGATTTGTTGTGTCAGGACCTGCTGCTTGTGTGACAGTGTTGCTTTTAAAAACATGGTTTATGTTTTCTGTATTCTCGTCTCTCACCTCTTTGGCTGGAGAAGACGCTGCAACTCAAACCGGGTCGGCTGGTCTCAGAACTTTATGTCCCCCGGAGAGAAACTGGGCCCAGACTGAAGACGCAGAGATCCGTTTGTTTCCTGGTGAAGAAGAATGAAGAGATCTTCTGGTATTGATTTTGTGACATCACTGAGTCGTTACAGAGAAGAAGTGTTAAAGCTAACGAAGGCTAACGCGTGTTAGCTTCTCTACATTAATAACAAATCTTTATCTTTGTTGACTTTTATTGGCCAATCAGATTTAAACACTGTTGTGATAGAATAGATGGAGGGATGGAGGAGTGATGGAGGAGCGATGGAGGAGCGATGGATGTGTGATGGAGGAGGGATAGAGGAGTGATGGAGGAGTGATGGAGGAGCGATGGAGGAATGATGGGTGGAGTGATGGAGGAGTGATGGAGGAGCGATGGAGGAGTGATGGAGGAGTGATGGATGTGTGATGGAGGAGTGATGGAGGAGCGATGGAGGAGTGATGGAGGAGTGATGGAGGAGGGATAGAGGAGTGATGGAGGAGTGATGGAGGAGGGATGGAGGAGTGATGGAGGAGTGATGGAGGAGTGATGGAGGAGCGATGGAGGAGTGATGGAGGAGTGATGGATGTGTGATGGAGGAGTGATGGAGGAGTGATGGATGTGTGATGGAGGAGTGATGGAGGAGTGATGGATGTGTGATGGATGTGTGATGGAGGAGTGATGGAGGAGTGATGGATGTGTGATGGGTGGAGTGATGGAGGAGTAATGGAGGAGCGATGGATGTGTGATGGAGGAGTGATGGAGGAGTGATGGAGGAGTGATGGAGGAGTGATGGAGGAGTGATGGAGGAGCGATGGAGGAGTGATGGATGTGTGATGGAGGAGCGATGGAGGAGTGATGGAGGAGCGATGGAGGAGTGATGGATGTGTGATGGAGGAGCGATGGAGGAGCGATGGAGGAGCGATGGAGGAGTGATGGATGTGTGATGGAGGAGCGATGGAGGAGTGATGGATGTGTGATGGAGGAGCGATGGAGGAGTGATGGATGTGTGATGGAGGAGTGATGGATGTGTGATGGAGGAGTGATGGATGTGTGATGGAGGAGTGATGGAGGAGCGATGGAGGAGTGATGGAGGAGTGATGGAGGAGTGATGGATGTGTGATGGAGGAGCGATGGAGGAGCGATGGAGGAGTGATGGATGTGTGATGGAGGAGCGATGGAGGAGCGATGGAGGAGTGATGGATGTGTGATGGAGGAGTGATGGAGGAGTGATGGATGTGTGATGGATGTGTGATGGAGGAGTGATGGATGTGTGATGGAGGAGTGATGGAGGAGTGATGGATGTGTGATGGATGTGTGATGGAGGAGTGATGGATGTGTGATGGATGTGTGATGGAGGAGTGATGGAGGAGTGATGGATGTGTGATGGGTGGAGTGATGGAGGAGTAATGGAGGAGCGATGGATGTGTGATGGAGGAGTGATGGAGGAGTGATGGAGGAGTGATGGAGGAGCGATGGAGGAGTGATGGAGGAGCGATGGAGGAGCGATGGAGGAGTGATGGAGGAGTGATGGATGTGTGATGGAGGAGTGATGGATGTGTGATGGAGGAGTGATGGAGGAGCGATGGATGGAGGATATGAAATGGATGCGCTTCGTTTGGATTCTGCAGTCTCGATCTCAGCGGTCAGCTCTCACTGCAGCGACACATAAAATACCCACAATCCACTTCTCCCCCTTCTCATATCCCATGATGCATTCCTGTATGAAGTGCTGCGACCACAGGCACGTCCACCGCAGAGCGCTGCGACCAGTGACGAACAATGAAGGCACACAGCCGCAGTGGATCTGGTCCGTGTGGACGGGTTTAAGCCGAGTTCTGTTCTGTCGTCGGGGGAAATACGACGATTACAAAGCGATCAGAGTTCAGAGTTGTTTCTGAACGAGCCGCCTGCAGGTCCTGAAGCAGCTGCACTCACCAGGCAGCGCTGCACACCAGAGGCTGAAGAGTCACAAGTCTGAAGTTCAGCCTGAAGCGACTGTAATTGTTGTGGTTTGTTGAGGAAAAGCTCAGTCATGCAGGAAAACTTCTGAAGACGACAAATAACTTCAGGCTGTTGCTGTGGGGAAAGTTTAGATGAGAGGAGGATCGTCCTCGTCCTCCAAGCCTGTTCTCTGCTCCGGTTCCTCCAGTGCAGCCCGGTGGAACTCAAGCTCCAGCTGAACCAATTTAACAATTAATTACTAATTATATTCATCATCTGTTCTTCAGCTGGAGTGTGTCCTCCTCTGTGACAGTCAGCTGAAGATCTTTGACCTCTGAGGACGAAACATTGATCCACAAGTTTTAGAGACCAAATTGATGAATCCAGAAAATGATCCACAATGAGGATCAGCTTTGTGTTACCTGTCCCAGTGTTAGCTAGCGCTTTATCTTTAGCACTTATCAGTTTAGTTCAGTTCAGTTTTTCCTCCACGAGTGAACCCTCGCAAACAAATCAGTAAAGGATCTCTGGAGAAGAAAATAAACCAACATGTCCGACGCTGTCAGAGTACCAGTCAGCTGATCGTCCTCACGCAGGGGGAGAGTCTGGAAGTGATGCTGCAGGCTGATGCTAAGCTAGCTGCAGGCTGATGCTAAGCTAGCTGCAGGCTGATGCTAAGCTAGCTGCAGGCTACCTCTACGCTAGCTGCAGGCTACCTCTAAGCTAGCTGCAGGCTACCTCTAAGCTAGCTGCAGGCTAACACTAAGCTAGCTGTGACGTCTTTGAAGTGGACAAAGATTCTTGGAGAATCAGACGTCCTGACTTTGATTTGATGGTCTACAGTCACAGCTCATTGGATCGGTCTTTGATCAGAACCAGTGGCCCGTCTGTCTGTCTGTTTGGACCTGTATTTGGGCCTGGTTCTTCCTGTCACGGAGCTTCTTCTCACCACATGAGAGCCGTGGTCCAGATCGGTGGTCTGACATCTTGTAGTTTGTCTCTCCGGTCTGGTTTGGACTGATCGTGCGGTCCTGTCGAGCTGCTGACGGACGCTCGCTTTAATACGACTGCAGTTTCTTTGTGATGGTGATTCAAAGTCGCTGCCGTCTCACATGTGGCGTCTCCGTCCGTCAGCGGCGGCTGTATACATCCTGCCGGGCCTGTAGTTAGAGCTGCTGCTGCGGCTGTAAACACAGAATCAGATCAGTTTCAGAGCAGAGCGGTGAGTGACGGCACCACCCATCACACGTCCGTCTGTCGCTGCTCCGTCATGTCAACATCCTTCAGAACGTCTGATCTCCTGCTCGTCTTTTCCTTCTAATCATCGTCCGTCTTCATTTTCCTCCTTTTTCTTTCTTCGACACTCAAAATGAATGAAACTGAACACGACTTGAAGCTAACGTCGTCCAGACGTCTGCTGCTGCCTCACGACAGCCGCTGGTTGTCTGACGCTCAGTTTCCCTCCCAGCTCTCCACGTCAGGACGTTTGATTCAAGATTATTGATTGCACAGTTGATTTCTGGGTGTTGTTCGTCTGGTTCTGATGCTGTGGGATCATCAGACGGGTCGGCCTCAGTCCCAGTAATGACGTGTCCTCACAGACGGAACCTTGAAGAGTTTAAACCAACACGACAAAGATTAAAAACATACGTCCTGCTTTAACACCTCATGAGTTAAAGTGTGAATACTTCCTGTTTATATTGTGAGTTTTAATAATAATTTCATGTTGTTTTGTGTCTTCTCAGTCCAGTGTTCTGGTCGTAGAAGAGTCCATAATAACTTTGTTCCTATGAAAACACAGAACCTACTGTAAGACTTTGGGTCTGCGTGTCGGTGTGAACCGTCCACTCTGAGTTTCAGCGTCAATACAGATCCGGTGCAGAAACACAGACTGACGTCTGGACTCTGTTCAGTTGTTTGTGGTTGTAGTGGAACAGAACCAGGTGTTGGGTTCAGCCGCGGCTCTGTGGTGGAAACAACAAAGCACAGAACAGAACTGGAGGCCAGTGGTTCTGCAGGCTGCAGGTCTCAGCGAAGCCGCAGAGCTGAAGGTGAGACGGTTGTCTCTCTCTGGAGGTTTTGCGGCGGCAGCGTCCAGAGCAGAGTCGTGTTGTCGTTGTTTCGGGAGCGCCGGCCTCCACCGGCAGCCGGGCCGAGCGAGCTGACGACAGCTCACATTAACACGTCTGTCTCTCTCGCAGGTTTCCTGTCTCAGCCACATCGCTGCCAACTACCTGAACGCAGGGAAGGAGGCGCGGCGCTGGGGGACGGCCCACGAGAGCATCGTCCCTTATCAGGTAACTCCCAGAACCCTCCTCTGTTCAAGCCTCACTGAGTTCTGCTGGTCACACTGTGATACCTGAAGGTTCTGTCTGTCAGAGGTGGTGATGTCAGACAGACAGACAGACACCTCACGCTGAAACAAACAGGCGACGCCCGTCTGAGAACGTCGTCACGTTGAGTTTCCTGCTGCAGAAACAGAAGTGTTGTTGTGTTCCTCGTCCTGTCGCCATGATCTCATGTTTAAACCCGGCAGAGGATCAGCGCCAACACGTTTCTGCTCCAGCGTCTCGGAGGACTCGTTACATCAGGATTTATCTCTCCGAGCACACGAGAGCGTCGGCTGCATGTTTCACAATAAGAGCGTCTGACTTCATGTTTCCCTTCTCGTGACACTTTGTTTACATCCGTCTTATTCATATTTTCTAACTGTTTCAGCTCCTCTGACTGGACCGACTGGTTCTGTGTCTGACCTGAGAACAGTTTTTAACCCTGTTAACCTCCAACTGCTGTTTTATATTATACAAGTCAGAATAAGCGGTCGGCACCAGAGACAGAACCGACCAGTGACTGTGTGACTTCACTGTCAGAGAGTTTGAACGTTTGGACGTGATGAAGATGTTCTCCTCTTCTTCGCTCGTTCTCTCCTCGTCTGACTCAGATTTCAGTCTCAGGCCAACAAATAAACTCTGTAATGTTCAATAAACAGAAGAAAAGCAGTCAGACGTTCTGACACTCAGTGTTCGGTACCAGGCGGGTCTGACCCAGTCGTCAGTCTGCTTCACATTACTGACTCTGAGCCCGAGGCAGCTGACATGTTACTGTGTTATTATGGAGCCTCATAACACACACACACACACACACACACACACACACACACACACACACACACACACACACACACACACACACACACTCTGACTGATGTTTCCCTCCATCTGCTCGGCGTGAACATGGCGGCGGCGGCGGCGGCTCGATTCTTGTGGTCGCCGTCCCTCACGAGCCGGAGCGTTATTGTGCGCCGCTCGGATCTAATCCTCGTGTGAACTGCCTTACCCACAATGCCGCGCTCCCTCCCCCCGCATCCCCTCGGGCGGCGAAGATGAAAGCGGAGCAGACGGGTCCTCCGGAGATCATGACTGTTGGAACAACAGAATTATTGGTGTTGTGCGGTTGTGGCTTTACGTGGAAGACATTAGAGCTGAAGAAGTCGTCCGACCCGCCGACGCTTTTAAAGTTCACATCTGATTTGTGAGACGGGTCAATTCACATCCATCAGACTGAGACAGGCAGCGAGTCGGAGGGAAGCGCTGAGCTGTGGCACCACAGACTGCTTCTCTCTGCAGCTGCAGCTCGTCAGCAGGCTGCCGGGTCGGGTCGGTCCGGTCGGTTGTCCTGATGGTCCAGGAGTTCAGGACTGTGACCGACTTCTCTCCTCCAACATTAAATCATCAGCAGATGATTTGAGGAGCTTTTATATTAAAATCTATAAGACGAGTTTCCTGCTGAGGTCGGCCGGGTCGGACCGCTCCGAGGACGAATGGGAGCAAATGTTTGATGTGTTTCATCCAAATCATTCAGTTATGAGTGAAGAGACTCGCTGTTTAAAGCACAGCGGCTGTCCTGGGATCAGTCACACCGTCAGCCTGATGCTGCGCTCAGCCATGTTTCCTGCAGAGTGACGTCCAGGACACAGCGTACACGTTACAGCGTACACGATGTTTGTTAGAGCCGTGAGATCTCTGATGAGCTGAACCGGCTCAGAACACAAACACGTTTCTCACTTCAGTCTCTTTAAACTCAACGAGAGACGATGCTGCAGCTGCTTGACAAGGAAATGACACAACCAGAGATCAACATCACGAGTATCAGGAAGGGATTATTAACCAACTCGTGGCCTGAACTTCAACACACTTCAGCATGAAGCGGTCACTGCTGCAGGTTCGCCACCGCGGGACTGAACCCTGATCACACACCCACACTGCACACATACCCAGATGTTAGCATCTCCTCTTTAAGCTCGTCTTTGGTCTCCACCATGTCTTTGGCTGCTGAACGCTCCACTTTGTTCACCAGCGAGTCTCTGACTGCGTCCGTCCGTCTGTCTGAGCTGTAGAGTGAAAAACACTGAGGCTGAATGAAACGGGACATTTTCAGCTCATTCAGAACAGGCAGATAAAAGAGGCTGAAGCTGCGAGGAGCGACGAGGAGCTGACGAGGAGCTTCAGTTGAGTTCTGAAGTTGTGTTTGGGGTCGTTGTGGTTTGGATGTTTGACCTGCAGCCAGCAGGGGGCACAAGTGTCCCCACTGCAGCCCGACCGCGCCGCCCGCGCTCTCTGAGGACTGTTTGGGGTTTTGTGGATGAGCGTCCTGTCGAAGTCCCTCGGTGGACTGCGTTACCCACAAGTCCCTGAGGCCGGAGATGAAAGGGAGGCGGCGGTCGGAGCCGAGGCCGAGTGCAGTGTGACTAAAGGGTTAGTGGTCTGAGGGGTGTGTGTGTGTGTGTGTGTGTGTGTGTGTGTGTGTGTGTGTGTGTGTGTGTGTGTGTGAGGGATGTGTGTGTGTGTGTTGTGATGTAAGACAGCAGCTCTCGTCCTCTTTCATGTGGAGACGGTTTTTATTACAAACGATTGTGAGAGAAGAAGAGGAGGAGAAAGTCCTGAAGGGGGAAGAAGACAATTAGAGAGGAAGAGAAGACAGATGAGTGGAGGAGAGGAAAGAGGAGGAGGAGGACATGATGAAGAGGAGGAGGAGGAGAAGATGAAGAGGAGGAGGAGGACATGATGAAGAGGAGGAGGAGGACATGATGAAGAGGAGGAGGAGGACATGATGAAGAGGAGGAGGAGGAAGAGGAGGAGGAGGAGGACATGATGAAGAGGAGGAGGAGGACATGATGAAGAGGAGGAGGAGGAGAAGATGAAGAGGAGGAGGAGGAGGAGGAGGAGAAGATGAAGATGAGGAGGAGGACATGATGAAGAGGAGGAGGAGGAGAAGATGAAGAGGAGGAGGAGGAGGAGGAGGAGGAGAAGAAGGAGAGGTTGCCCTCCAGCAGCTGGAATCCTCGGGCGTCCTTCAGCTTATTAAAGTACTTTTAAAACTCCTGCGGGTCTCAGACGGGCCTCGTCCTCTCACCCAGAACTCTCAGAACCTGCTGCTTAATTAGATTAGGTTTCATATCTACCTGCTGGGAACAATCATCGTAATGAAAATGATATAATCCCCAAAGTAACGAGGTAAAGTCAGCTGTCTGCTGTCTCTGCTCCTCCTTCACGAGCGCAGCCGACCCGTAACAACCCGTCTGAGACCTGTTCTGTCTCACTGGTCCATGTGTTCACCGTCAGCTGGTTCCTGATCAAACATCCAGTTTTCATAAATTGTTTTATTTTACACAATAATGTAAATCCGGACTGCAGACAGACTGACAGTGATCACAGCTGCTGTGGGGTGACGACGTGTTAATGAACTCTGAAGTCTCTCCACCTTCTTCTTCTTCTTCGTCTGTTGGTTGTCTGACCTCCGTCTCTTCTTCTGTGTTTCAGGGCTTCAGAACCAAAGACGGACACATCGTCGTGGCTGCAGGCAACGACAAGCAGTTTGTCAAAGTCTGTCAGGTCAGAACCAGAACCACGACCTCACAGGTCAACACTGAGACACACATACATGTACTCTGTACACTGAGAGGTGTCTTTAAAGCAGTGTGTGTGTGTGTGTGTGTGTGTGTGTGTGTGTGTGTGTGTGTGTGTGTGTGTGTGTGTGTGTGTGTGTGTGTGCGAGCAGGTTCTGGAGCTGGTGGAGCTCACAGACGAGCCGAAATATAAAACCAACAAGCTGAGAGTCCAGAACCGTAAAGAACTGCTGCACACACTGTCCCAGAGGTACATACACACACACACACACACACACACACACACACATACACACACACACACACAGACACACACACATACACACACTCAGACATCTGTGTACTCATGAATAATTAATGAGATGATTTCTCTGTCAGATTTCTGCAGGAGAAGACGGCTGATTGGCTGAGGAGGTTCAAGGGCTCAGGTGTTCCTGTTGGACCAATCAACAGCATCCAGGAAGTCTTCTCTGATCCACAGGTCAGTCACACACATGCTCAACTGTTCTAGTTCTGGTTCTGCTGCGGTCGACTCACCTGTCGGCCCGGGTCTCCGCTGGTTCTCCTTCATCTGGTCTGTTGCACATGTGACGTCACGTCGGGCTTTCCAGAACAATGAGTGTGGAAGATGATGAAGATGATTCCTGGTCCAACACGTTAGAACAGAGACAGAATCTCAGCCTCCGTCACAGTGACACCGGCTGCTTCAGTCACATCGTACTGGACCGGGCCGCTGGGCAGCACAGATCCTGCAGCCTGGGTCACGATCCATTTGATTTGAGGCTTTTCAGCCTCTGAAAACGTCTGACGGAACGCCTCGTTAACCTTTTTCTTTGTTTTATTCTCGAAATGGTAAAACAGGAAATCAAGAATCAGCTTTCGAGCCGACATGTAAATTGAGACGTTTGCTGCTGCGGCTGTAAAGTTTCATCAACCAGCCGACTGAAACAGCTGATGTCCTCCGTTCAACAGCACAGCTGTGGTCAGAGAGGTGTGTGTGTATGTGTGTGTGTGTGTGTGTGTGGTGTGTGTGTGTGTGTGTGTGTGTGTGTGTGTGTGTGTGTGTGTGTGTGTGTCTGCTCATCAAACTGTCTGTCCATATGGATTAAAAACAAATTAGTCACTGCTCACAAATTACACAACTCAACATGTTACAATAACACACAAGCCTCATTACTGTGTGTGTGTGTGTGTGTGTGTGTGTGTGTGTGTGTGTGTGTGTGTGTTTCTCTCAGTCGTCCTCTCGTCTGTTTCTTCTTCTTCTTTCTCTCTAAAATAAAAACAAACACCTTGATTAGCGGGCGAGCTGCCGCCCAGCCTTCATCCAATCAGATGTGAGAGTCGGTCTGTGGCTCCGCCTCCTCAGCTCCGCCTCCTCCCGGCGTCTCCCATCGGTCTTCATCAGCGGGCGGTTGTGTTGACGGACGCGTCGTCTGTCTGTTTGCGTCTGTATTGATCGTTTCCAGCTTTCTCCACGTTAGCGTTCATTTACAGACTGGAGCTCTGAACGTGTTCCTCTCTTCAGCCCGCCGGGCCGGCTAGCTTCTGGTTTAGCGCCCGGCTAACATGATTGTCAGAGGAAACAGACGGTGGAGGTGTGAAGAACATCTGACAGTCGACTGTGTGAGAGGAGGAAAGATACGACAGCTGCTCTGAACCTCTCTGACTTCTTTAGTTCTGAAAGATTCTGTTGGACTTACACTGAAGTGATGCTAACGTTAGCATGTGTTAGCATGTGTTTGATACACGACCACACCAACATGTGACTCTTGTGCGTCCTCTGCGCCTGCTGCCTCTCAGTGTTCTGCTCTGTGTACAAGTTTTATCTGAATGTGTGTTTTGAGGACAACAGCTCGGATCAGCACCACCTGGTACCACACTGTCATATAAAGGCTCTGACTCAGTGTGTGTGCGTGTGTGTGTGCGTGTGTGTGTTTGTCAGACCAGCCCATCTGCCTCTTCAGTGCTGCAGCGACTTGTTTGGAGCTGAGTCGGGTCGCTGTGCTCGCTCACACCTGTGCGTGCTGACTGATGGGTCAGATGTTTTCACACATCTGGCAGCAGCACAGATGCTGCTCTCCCTGAGTGTCTGTGAGTCATCGGGCGATTTAAACCTCATGTTGTCCGTCGAAACAGACGGTCACACTAGTTTCCTGTTAGCCAAGTCAGCCACACTACTCCAGAACCAGACACACTTTGTTTTTTTGGACCTGGAGCACAAAACAAAGTCTCCTCTTCCTCCTGAATGCCATCTGGGAGCTGAAACAGAATGCGATTAAAACGGCGTGCTCGATGCTCGCGGACGGTTGGGATGCTTCAACAGGAAACAGTGAAATGAAGCTGATTGGTCGCATGCTGTCACAAGGCTTCACACGGGTCCAGAGTGGGCTAACTGTTCCTGAAGCTAAGGCCCGTCCACACGTACGAAAACAATCTTTTTTTCTCCGTCTTCCTCGTCATCGTTTCAAGAATATTTGTGTCCATAAGGATCCACTGAAAACGGCCGAAAACGCTGTATTTCATATTCCAGCCTGTAGGTGGCGCTTGAAATTCACCTAAAACGGAGAAGAAGACACGAAGCATGTGCAGAAAGCTTGCGCGCTGTAAACAAACAGTAAACCAAACACAACAAGAAGAAGATGAAAATGGCTAGTGCAGGAAACCAGAATCGTTTGTGTGGACCGATAATGAGGTCGAACTGCTGCTGCGACTCACACTCAACTACAAGGACAGTAAGTTACAAGAAAGCTCAATATCTTCTGCAGCACGAACACGAGCATGTAGTCCGCCATTGTTGTTGTTGTTGTTATGAGACGTCGCGGGGTGGGGCGATGGCGTCTTCGTTTTGGAAAGTATGCGGATTCGCCGTCCACATGAAAACAGGAGGGCTGCGTTTTCAGATTTCTCCACCCTGAGACCCGTTTTCAAAAAAGTGCATTTTCAGGATCCGTGTGGACAGTCGGCCAAAACGATGCAAAACATGTGCGTTTGAACTTCCTGTGCGTTTTGGTCGTCTGGACGGCCTCTCAGTGTCCAGAGACAGACACTATCATGACACAACTACAACAACACAGACAGCAGGATAGTCAGGAGGACAGACAGTCAGGAGGACAGACAGCAGGACAGTCAGGAGGACAGACAGTCAGGAGGACAGACAGCAGGACAGACAGCAGGACAGTCAGGAGGACATACAGCAGGACAGACAGTCAGGAGGACAGACAGCAGGACAGACAGTCAGGAGGACAGACAGCAGGACAGTCAGGAGGACAGACAGCAGGACAGTCAGGAGGACAGACAGCAGGACATACAGTCAGGAGGACAGACAGCAGGACAGTCAGGAGGACAGACAGTCAGGAGGACAGACAGCAGGACAGACAGCAGGACAGTCAGGAGGACATACAGCAGGACAGACAGTCAGGAGGACAGACAGCAGGACAGACAGTCAGGAGGACAGACAGCAGGACAGACAGTCAGGAGGACAGACAGCAGGACAGACAGTCAGGAGGACAGACAGCAGGACAGTCAGGAGGACAGACAGCAGGACAGACAGCAGGACAGACAGCAGGACAGACAGTCAGGAGGACAGACAGCAGGACAGACAGTCAGGAGGACAGACAGCAGGACAGACAGTCAGGAGGACAGACAGGGGAACAGACAGCAGGACAGACAGCAGGACAGACAGTCAGGAGGACAGACGGCAGGACAGACAGCAGGACAGACAGCAGGACAGACAGCAGGACAGACAGGCCTCGCCTCTGTTACAGCTCTGTTTCGAGGAGGAACAGTGGAACGATACTCCTGGTGGATCTGGTGAAAGTCGTCTGAACGGAGCCCTTTGAGAAACGGCTCGTAGGACGATGAAGGTTTGGACTGTGTGCTGCTGCTGGACTCTGCTGCTGGTTGAATACCTTGCTCAAAGGCACGTCGTCTGTGCTGACAGCAGCTGTTCACTGAATGTATTTGTTCCCATAATATCCTGCATATCCTCTCTGGTAGTAAATGTTTCCCACATGATGTCGGTAATTAGCGTAAAATAGCTCTCTTCTGCTGACACTCTGATTCAAACCAACAGATTGAGTTTTCTCTTCTGTTTATCCTGAACATGCTGAGGAATAATAGCTGCCCGGCATGAATCCATTAGATCCGTTCAGAGGCCGTAAACACATGGAACCACATCACATCTCGTGTTTCACAGACAGAGAGCGGCTTCAGTGGGTTTATTTGTTCTAAGTTTTCATTTTGATGTTCTCGTTTTAATTTCTGGGTTTAAAGTTTTGATGTTGGCAGCAGTCTCAGGTTCCAGACGAGGCGGGCTGATCACACAGAACCTGCTTTAAAGCACCAGTCTGATCAGATTTCTGTCTTCATGAGTCACACCAACACTCAGATGACATCAGTTTTCTGATGTGCCGTGTCTGGCTGCAGACTGCTGGTGTCCTTGAATGCACCGTCGAGGAAACTTTTAAAGTTCCTGTGAGTAAAAATCAACGTTTTAGTGTTTTTATCCAGCGTGTCACTCTGACTCTCGCCTGCACGTCAGTATCAGGCTGGCCGGCTGCAGGAACAGCTGTTCTGTAGGTATTCTGCTGTCTGAGAGTTTGTAACTTCCTGTAAAAAGATAAAAGATGTTGATGACTCATCGTGCACTTGCCTCTTGTAATTTTCCATCCAATAAACATTTCCTTAAGTTTTCTGACACTGACGTGGACGCTGTCGAGTGTTTCTGGGCCTCAGCTGTTCAGGACACAACTTTCTAGCTTCATTCAGTGAAACTGGATCAGATTTAAAGGTGAAACAATGTTCTGATCTCCTCCGGCTGCTCTGGACAGACAGCTTTACTTGTTGCTATAGTAACCACTAACTCCTCCCATCCAACGCTGCCGGAGCGGAGCTGTACGCGACCTCCGAGACCGACAGATGAGCGCTACGTACCAAAGTGATTCATGGAGTTTCCTGATGGAAAGATACTTTTAGCATCGTTAGTAACCACTAAGTGCTGCTAAGGTAGCTGCTGTTAGCTAGGCGTAAGGTGAGCGGGGAAGCTAAGTTAGCGATCACCTCAGGACTGAACTTCCTGTCGTCTTCCTGGAGGCTGTGCTATTCCATCCCAGTCCAGCAGTGTTCACTGCACCAGCTGTTTCCATGGGAACCACATTCAGATAATATTATATTATAATATAGTATTCTATTGTATAGAAGTGGACGTAGATCAACGGTGGCTCTAAAGGACGTAAATCTAAACAAAGTAGGAAGTCAAAATTCCACAGTTTTGCCGTTAATGGACTAAAACCTGTAAAAGCAGCGGTATGTCCCTTTAATACCGTTCTGTGTGTGTGTGTGTGTGTGTGTGTGTGTGTGTGTGTTGCGCACAGCAGCTCTGCAGAGAAGCTGCTGCTAATCAGGACGGTAGGAAGTCACCACTCAAACCTGAAATCTGGAAGTCATTTGGAAAAACGGCAGAACACACACACACGCACACACACACACACACACACACGCACACACACACACACACACGCACGCACGCACGCACGCACGCACGCACGCACGCACACACACACACACACACACACACACACACACACACACACACACACTCTGAAGTTTCTGTCCTGACTGTAAATCCTGAAGTTTTCCTGGATGAAGTTAAGATGCTGCAGGTTTCAGGTGGATGGCTCTAAATACTACGATACCCATGAGCCTCAGCTGCCATTGCTGCGTGGAAGAAGCCAATCAGACGACGTTCACTTGACCGGTTCCAATTCTGACAGTGAGTTGATTGTAACAGCTGACTGTTTTCATCTTTAGCTTGAAGCTCTGTGATTGGACGATGCTCACACACAGTTGAAAGTGTTTTTTTCATCTGAGACAAATGTTCTTAATTAATTATCGTGGTGATCGTCAGAGGACGTCAGCAAAGACAGGTACCACTGGACCACTCGAGTTAGATTAGAGTGTGATTTTTAAATGAAGTGTGTGTAGTTGTCGTTAGTGTGGAACGTCTTCTTGCAGTGTTGTGGTGATAATTCATCAGGTTAAAGTGATTTAGTTTGTGCAGTTTAGACTGATGAGTGTGACTGGACTGAAGTGTCGGGACTGTCAGTAGAACTTCAGAGGAATGTGAAGAAGTTCTAACGTTGCAGAGTCTTTTCTCGACTACCTTCCTTCTTCTGGTTCTTTGGTTCCAGCTCGTCCCAGTTTTCCTCTCTGGTGTTTTGCTGACTCGTGTTGTGCTTCACTTCCTGTCTCTGCCCTCTTGTTGCTGGCTGTCTGTCTCTCAGCAGAGACCGACCTTGTTTTTACGACTCGGAGTCCTCTGGCCGTGTTTCTGTCCTGTCGTCTGGGCCGAGTCCAGCTCCTGCAGAAAATATCCAGCTAAATATGGCTTCATGTTCAAACTACGGGAGGTGCGTTTGATTTATCCCAGCTGAAACCTAAACAGCCTCTGAAGTGGATACCTAACATGTAAGATCAGATAAATCAGCCCTCTGCAGGCTCGAACATCCGCGTGACGGCCTATTTCTGCATTTAGCTAAACAGGAAAGCAACTCCACAGAGAAGCTGGGATTTGAACCCTCAACCCTCGGTGCTGGTGCTGCCTTACTGTTTCCACGACAGAAAATTAAACCCATCTTTAACAATGTCACTGCTTTTCTCTTAACACGGCAAAAACAGGACAAACCCTGGCGGAACTCATACTCACAGCACTGCCTTGCTCGAGGGAATTCCCTCCAGAGTTTGAGAGTTTTGGTGCCTTGCTGTAGTGAACTGCTCTGTCACATCAGGTCACATCAGGTCACATCAGGTCGCGGGCTGAACACAGACGTTTGTACCAGGATGACGTCTGAGGAAATATTCAGCTCCACAGTGAACAGAATCACACGGTGGTTATTGTTGTTATCGCTGCAGCGACGCTGAACATTTTATCCTGATGGACACAGAACCGGATATAAACTAGTTTTTATATTTGTCATGTGTCTTTGCCTTTTGTAGAATTACAGTGTATTTGTGCAAATGGCAATAAAATTCTAAACTTTTCGGTTGAATTCTGTAGAATAATCATCAGTTTCTGTCCCACAACATTCGTGGAAACCCTACAGAGCTCGTCACAGGAAGCGGACGGCTGGCCGATCAGTGTCGGTGGTGTTGAAATGAAGCTCTGTGTGTCAGAGTGACGCGTCCTGCTTCAGCCTCCATCGTTAGGAGACGGAGCGCAGCTCAGAGACGAGGATGCAAAGGATGATCGTGTCACTTGTTAAAGGAGGAAACTTCCTCGACACTTCGTCAACAGATTCTGAACGATGTTGGGAGTTCCTGGATCAGCTGGATTTAGAGTCGTGTTGACAGGCTTCAGACTTCCTCCAGGTCACGCAGACCTAACCCCGCCTGTTCCCAGATAACCAGATAAGCCTGGAGCTGACAGCCAAACGCCGCTCAGGGGAAATATATTTCTGGTCTGGATGAGCGATGGGCTGAGTGGATGAATGTGGAGCTGTTGACTGACTTTTATTCCAAAATGAATGAAAGGGAAAAGGTTCATTTGTTGCACAGTTTCTGGTCTTCTCTCAAAGATTTGAGACGAGCTCTCTCAGCTCCAGCGTTCCTGTGATTGGCTGTAAGTCGTCAGCTGGTGCTCACATGTGACCTTTAATCTGTGAGGTTGTGCAGAAGAAGAATCTTTCAATGTGTTCAGTGCACGTAAAGGTTAGAACTTCCTGACTTTGTCTCTGTTGGTGTTTGTCCGTAGAATCTCTCCGGTCGGTCCTGTTCCTTCACTGTCTGCATGGACAAGAAACTGAGGACCTCTACTGGTTGTTTGAGTCATAACGCAGTCTGTTGTCACGCTTTAGTGTGTAATGTTGTTTATTACCTCGGCAAAGGAGGCCGTGTTACACCTGGTTGGTTTGCTTGTTTGTTGGAAACGTCCTCTGTTGGTTGGTTTGATTGTTGGTGGATTATACAGAAACTCCACCACTGTTGACGGAGGATGGGTCAGAACAGACCCCTTAACCTGTCGGTGTGGACCAGGATAGAGGGACGGATCTTACTTTCTGCAGTGAAACTCTGAATTCACGTCCTGATGAAGCAGAAGTTGTGGAATGTGTGTTTGGTCAGGTGATGGTCACATGACCAGTGTGGGTGAGACGTCCTTCAACAAGGACACGAGGATGTTCTCAGTTTCACCATCTACAATCTGTGATATCATCACAAGGTTCAGAGACACCAACACCAGATACCTGCGACCTTCGACCCCTCAGCTGGTGCTGCATTAAAAACCAACATGGCGGTTGAAGGATGTTTCTAAATGAGCGCAGGAAGACTTTGTAAAACCACTTCAGTTAACAGCAGCTCGGTCAGCAGACAGCGATGGTCCAGTAGTTTTGGTGTTTTGGAATTAAAGTGACGTCAGCAGAGTCCGACTGTCCTCTGGGGGTTCTGAGTGCTGAGGAGGAACCCGACCCGGCCTCCTGCTCTGCTCCTCCTCTGCTCCTGCTCTGCTCTGCTCCTCCTGTGCTCCTGCTCTGCTCCTGCTCTCCTCCTCCTGTGCTCCTCCTCTGCTCCTGCTCTGCTCTGCTCCTGCTCTGCTCCTCCTCTGCTCTGCTCCTGCTCTGCTCCTGCTCTCCTCCTCTGCTCTGCTCCTGCTCTGCTCCTGCTCTCCTCCTCTGCTCCTGCTCTGCTCCTCCTCTGCTCTGCTCCTGCTCTGCTCCTGCTCTCCTCCTCTGCTCCTGCTCTGCTCCTCCTCTGCTCTGCTCCTCCTCTGCTCCTGCTCTGCTCCTCCTCTGCTCCTGCTCTCCTCCTCCTCTGCTCCTCCTGTGCTCCTCCTCTGCTCCTGCTCTCCTCCTCCTGTGCTCCTCCTCTGCTCCTCCTCTGCTCCTGCTCTCCTCCTCCTGTGCTCCTCCTGTGCTCCTCCTCTGCTCCTGCTCTGCTCCTGCTCTGCTCCTCCTCTGCTCCTGCTCTGCTCCTGCTCTCCTCCTCCTCTGCTCCTGCTCTCCTCCTCCTGTGCTCCTCCTCTGCTCCTCCTCTGCTCCTGCTCTCCTCCTCCTCTGCTCCTCCTCTGCTCCTGCTCTCCTCCTCCTGTGCTCCTGCTCTCCTCCTCCTGTGCTCCTCCTCTGCTCCTGCTCTCCTCCTCCTGTGCTCCTCCTCTGCTCCTGCTCTCCTCCTCCTGTGCTCCTCCTCTGCTCCTGCTCTCCTCCTCCTGTGCTCCTCCTCTGCTCCTGCTCTCCTCCTCCTGTGCTCCTCCTGTGCTCCTCCTCTGCTCCTCCTGTGCTCCTCCTCTGCTCCTGCTCTCCTCCTCCTGTGCTCCTCCTCTGCTCCTCCTCTGCTCCTGCTCTGCTCTCCTCCTCCTCTGCTCCTCCTCTGCTCCTCCTCTGCTCCTCCTCTGCTCTGCTCCTCCTCTGCTTCTGTCAGAAGAAGAAGCGCTCTGTCATCCTGAGGAGTGCTGAGTCAGCAGGGAGAGCTTCGTCTAACTCTGCCTCGGCTGTAGTTTGGACCGCAGACGGACACTTTTCTGTAACGGACCCAGCAAACAAAGATGAAAAGCGATGAGAAAACACACGTGTAGGTAAACGCTGTGGGTCTTTTCCTCGAATCCTTCACAGCTTCCTTTTAAAACGGCCTCACAAATAAAGTGGGCCTGACGTCTGAAGGATGCCATCAGTCGGCCGGGGGGACGATTCATCAGCTGGGATAGAAATCACAGATGACGACTGAAACTGCACGACTGCTGCTCAGAAAACAGTGTGACACAATCAGGAAGAACACTGATGATGATTTATGCACTCAGACTGAACACTGTGTAGTGAATACATGAAGCAGCTCAGCTCTGATGTTCACAGACAAACGAGTCACAGACTGAACACGCTGAACCGGGACGAGGTCCGGAGACTGTGGACCGCCAGGACGCCTCGTCTTCTTTGGTCTTCAGGTAGTTTTGTCAAAGCTTTGTGGACTAACGTGGAGTCCATGCAGCTCCAGGGCATTCTGTCCTTAACAGAACCGAGCTCAGAGATAATCTGACATTCACAGACACAATTAAACTTTTCTGGATACAAATTGAAAACATCAGAATAGTAAAAGTATTTTGAGTGGAAGTCTCAGACGTTTCTCTCCGTCCCTGTGCTGGACTTCTTCTCTGCATCACGTCTGTTCTCTTTAGAGAAAGCTAAGCTGAGAAAACTCACATGTCTCAGTAGAAAGAAACCCAGACAGCACTGCCTCCAGTGAAGCCGTCTGACCTGAGCTGGTGTAACAGCCCGATGGGGTCTTTCCATGTTCCTGGTACAGAAGTGGACCAGCGACAGAAACTGACTGAGGTTTCAGATGTCTGCACGGTTCAAACTTCGTCTTCGTGTTCGATGGTCGTCTCGCTTTAACAGGATTTTGTTGGTACCGCTCCGATTCATCAGTAAGCTTTCAGATGTGTGGATCAGAATCTGGACACGGGGCTCGGTCCGTATCTGTGTCTAATGTTGAGTGTTGCTGCCTGTGACTTCGTGCATCCTGTGGACGTCACACTTCCTGCACTGGAAACAAAGCGACTGTGTTTCCTAAAGACTAAAACCTTTAAGGAGGATATAAACGTCTGTTTGGCGCCTCGTTGTGAGATTTCAGCTCTGAACTTGTTTTATAATCAGCTTGACTTCGACCACCGTGAGCTCGGCGTCGTGACCGCGGCTCCGTGCTGGAGTGATTGTTCCGACTGACTGACGGGAATCCCTCCTGGTTTGTCTCTCAGTGCTTTTATGAGAGCTCTTGAATCCCTGTAATTCCAGCAGTTTTGTTTCCTCCGGTGATTACGGCCTCTGTGTCTGCTGAAAGACTGATGGCCTGAGCACATTCGTCTTTCTCTCCGTCCGTGAAGACTCTTGAAACTCAATTAGAGGAGGAGCTGTTGGGGCCGGCTGCCGTCTCCTGCGACTAATAGCTCTTATCATCTGCTGAGCAGCGAGACGGATTTATCCTTCTTTCCAACTGTTCATGAAGCGCGTCCTGTCTGTCCGTGTGTGCTTTGGAAGGAGACTTTTGTTTTATCCCGACGATGCTCGAAAGAGTATCAGAGTGAGTTACAGAGCGACGCAGAGAGCGAGGCCGAGAGGACTCTGAAGTTATTCTCACCCTGAGACTGTATTTTATTTCAGGAACTTGCACCTGTTCGCCGCTCAGGATTCAGATTTAAAGTCGAGCGTTTTGAGGACAAAGAACCAGGAATGTCGCAGAAATTCAAATGTGGAATGTTTGTTTCCATAATGGAGGCTGAAGTGAACAAACAGACTTCCTGAACGTCAGAAACACATCTGTGAAAAAGTCTTTGAGAAGAGTATTAAAGGTCCGATGACACAGTAAGACATGTCGTCGCCGAGGTGACATGTGACCTTTATCAGGAAGACGTTTATTCACTTAATTCAGGTTCATGAATGAGTTCATGTTGTTCGGCAGAGTTCTTGGACCCGATACGACTGTTGTGATGAATGTGTCAGAAACATGGAAAGCGTCGGGGCGGAGGAGTTCAGGAGGGTGAGACGAGTCGGGCCGGATCCAAACGGCCGTATTTCACTTGTGAACTTAACCGACTCTTTCCAAGGAAGTCTGTGAGTGTTCAGGGCTCTCCGGCTCGCCAGAGTCCACAACAGGCCTGAAGTGGACTGAGAGCCGCCGTCATCAGGCCAACACTTTAACACAGTGTGTGACTTCTGCCTGTAGGGGGCGAGACCGGACTTTCTGAAGAATAAACACTGAAGTCTCATCAGCTTCGGTTCTGATCCGGAGCTGTGCAGCGACGGAGGAGAGCTCAGAGATTAGTTTTTAACTTTGGGATTTGGGATTTCTTCTTTTTACTCTCTCCTCTCTGTAACGTTACGTTCATGAAGTAAAGTCCATTTCCCCTCCAGCTCCAGTCAGCAGTCAGCAGAGACTCTGGTTCTGGTTCTCTGTCTCCTCTCTGTAACGTTACGTTCATGAAGTAAAGTCCATTTCCCCTCCAGCTCCAGTCAGCAGTCAGCAGAACAGAACAGAACCAGCCGACAGTGGAGGTCCGCTCCGGATCACTGCTGCAGTCCGGCTGATCAGGAGTGAAGAGAAAGTTACAAAGTCCTCTGTGTTAACGGCTCCGGGTCAGAACCAGATGAGACTCCGGGTGTTTACTCCTCCAGCGGGTCTGGTTCTGACCCGACTCTCGAGCTCTTCAGCCTCAGCTTTACTAATTAGCTAATGTTAGCATGCTAACACACTGGGATGATAAACAGGGAACAAACCTGCTAAATATCAGCATGTTAGCATGAAAGCAGATTGTTCTGGTTAACGACTGCTGTGTTAACAGGTCCGCTGACGGTTTCATGTCATATTGTGGATGTGATTTATATTCTGGTGTAATTACAGAGGGAAGCATCGTTCTTCGTCACCGTCCTCCTCCACTCGCTCTCTCGGTGAGAAATAAAGAGATTCAGATCCAGTTTCAGTGCTCCGAGCTCCCTGAAGCTGCAGCCTTCTGCCAAATGTCTCTAATCATTCTCTAAAAACGCTGCGTTCTTTGACGTCAGGTGTCTCAGAGAGAGTGTTTTCAGGAGACAGATAATCTCCCTGACGCAGGAGGATAAATCTCTCTCAGATCAGCTGTGATTGATCGGATGAACCTCCTGTGAGGTTGTTCATCTGTCAGCACGCGGTGAGCGTTTGGAAACGATCCTCTTGTTCCTTGTAGACGCAGCGATGGCTCCCGTCACCCGTCTCTCAGGGTGTGGACTCTCATGCTGTACAGTCTGTTCCCTCTTCACAGTAATCGTGTCCGCTGATGGATCCATGATGAGACACTTGTAGCTCCATTAGCTGCCTGGAGAACATCGCCTGTCACTCGAAGATGAGTTCAGACCTGCAGTTCAGAGGCAGTAAAGGATCAGTCCTGCGTTCTTATCACAGAGTCTTCTACAGCAGCAGGCTGTAGGTCCTTCATTCGGTCCAGAACCAGAGGAAAGACTTGATCCACTGCTGTGTTCTGGTTCTGGTTTGTCTGACAGGAGGCTGGTTGATCGGATGGTTTCAGCTCCTCGTCGTCACCTCGTGAAGAAATAACTGATCGTTTGCATTAATGGTTTCATTAAACTTTAAACCACCTACTTGTTACAAATGAGGACGAGCAGGTGGAGACCAGACGTCCTCTGGATCCATCCAGTCACATGTTCAGTCCAGAACACAGAATCCATCGTGTAGTGGAGACGAAATGAAAGAAACTGGACGACACCTGAGATCCTGAGCTGGCCGCCGTTTGATTGACAGCTGGTTTGAGCAGATATGATCTTCTACAGATTTTTAGCAGGAAACTCAATATTTCCTCAGAAAAACACGTGTTGGTGTCGTTCTCACTTCTTCCAGCTGACAGCAGCTGCAGCTCACCTGCAGCGTCTCAGTCTGAGGTGAACATCAGTGTTCTTAACGAGTCGTGACTCAATCATCAGCTGATTTGTGTCTCTGCTGCTGTTCTGCTGCTCCAACACATCCGTCTTCTGTCCTGGCAGATGTTTAGGTTTGGAACCGGGTCACACATCCTGGAAACACCTGGAAGACCTGAAATTCCTTCACGCTGCTTTCCAGGGATGAAACGTTCCTGCTTTATTTTGTGGCTGCTGGGTTTCCTGCTGAGAGAGCGACCTGCAGTTTGATCCGAACGTTCGGTCTGATCCGCTGCGCTCGGCTTCAGGACTTCTGTTTGTTTATGTTCTACTCGTTCTTCTTCCTGCTGCTCTCGTCCGTTCGTCCGTCAGTGATTCGGTCTCTTCCTCCTGAGGATGACGTTGTGACGTGAAGCTGGATTATTAATGGTCGTGACATCATCCAGAGTTCAGGGCGTGTTCACACGTTGCTCTCCTGTCTGATTGTGACCCGGTCGGAGGTCAGAGGTCACGCTGTGATTACAGGCTGCCGGCCAGCAGCGGCTCGTTACGGGAGCGTGGGGACGCCGAGCAACAGCTGCTCGTTAAAGCTTTATTTATCCAGGGAGAGCTGACGGAGCTGCCTGCTCCGCCTCCACATGCTCAGACTGGGACCAGTTCAACCAGTCCAGGACGTTTCCCGAGGAAACCTTTCACGACTGAACCTGCCAGTGTTCTGATGA
>OZ023171.1:29330025-29355025 GCA_963678695.2 Diplodus puntazzo | reverse complement strand
TCAGAAGGACGCCATTATGTTTATTTGACATGTTTAAATGAGAAAATATCTCGACAGACGGCAGATAAATGTAATCTAATGTCAGATACTCGTCTAGATTACACACATTCATCCGCCTCAGGAAATAGTCCGGACTGTGAGGACCGAGTGTCTCTTCTCTTGTGGACGTTTGTCTGAGTGGATCCGACTGGTTCTGGTTTGTGGATGCCTGTAAATCACCTCCTTCCTCCATAAAACCCGGAACGAGTTCATCACTTCGTACCGAGTCCACAGAGACGGAAGTGATGAACTCAGAGAGTCCGCACTGATCCAGGATCTGCATCAAAGGCCTCTCAGGCCATCGTTCCTCCACCTGTTGATCCGCGGGCCCTCGCGTGGGCCCGGGTCACCACGGTGTCGTCATAACGTTCATGATCTCACACCTTGAATTCACTCGGTGTTTGTCGTTCTCTCCTCTCTACTCCACGCTCCGTCTCTCTCTCTGATGTAACAGTCTGACGTTACTCCAGAAGAATTTGTGGTTGCATTCCTAAAACAAACTCTCCAAACATCTGACAGCGATCAATAAATCTAAACTTCTGAGAACTCCTGTCGAGCTGAGCAGGAGGAGATTACCACGCTAAATATTTGACATTTCTCATAAATTACCACAAAATTGCCTCCAATTTTCCATCAAGCAGTTCATTAATAACTGTAACTGTTTACCTTCTCAACAATCCATCAATCAGTAACTATCAGCAGGTGTTTAAAGCTTCAGCTGAAGACTTTGTTATGAGCAGAGGAGTCAGTCTGTCCTCCAGGAGGCGTTCAGGTACTCGTGTACAAACAGCCTCTGGTGAAAGTCGAAGTTCTGATCCAGCTTGTTTCCTCCAGTAAAGTAATAGATTACAGGCTCTGACATGTACTCAGAGTATCAGAGTACAAAAGTCTCCCTCTGAAGGACATTTGTGGTCAAAGCTAACTGAAGCTCACGTCATATTAATAGAATTCAAAGACTATTAAAGTTAAAGGTAGAAACAGTAGGATTTGTCCCAGCTGTTCCTGAACGCACCACAAAGACAGTTGATTGTTGAGTCTCATTCCCAGGACGTCAAACAGACACATGTTGGGTTGGTAAAGCGTCCCGAGCAGCAACGGGACAACAAGGTCCAGAACACTGTGTGAAGGCAGACAGGTGGCAGGGTCCGCCACGTGTAAACACAGTGACACAGTACCAAGTGTGTTTTTGTCCTTCAAGGTCTGTTTGTTTGTTCAGTCATGAAGACAAACAGAGAGTGTTTCTGAGGATCTTTCTCCTCTGTTGGCCGCTGCTGAAAGGCATTCTGGGAGATGTTGGGTTGATGACATCATGAATGTGGGATGAGCTGTGAGGTCATCAGGTCTCCTCTCAGCGCCACCTTCACACAAACCATGAACTCACCTGCTGCTCCTGAACAGCTCACCTGTCCTGCTGCACACCTGGAGCACAGCTGCTGCCTCAACACACACACACACACACACACACACACACACACACACACACACACACACACACACACACACACACACTCTCTCTCTCCATATGGGAAACTCTTCCATCCTAAACAAACACTCCTCACGCCAAAGTTTCCACTTCATGCAAACTTAAACTCACAACTGTGTGTGTGTGTGTGTGTGTGTGTGTGTGTGTGTGCGTGTGTGTGTGTGTGTGTGTGTGTGTGAGTATGTTGTAAACACTTTAATTCACTCGTGGATGTTGTTGTGTTTATCGTCCTGATGAAGGCTGAAGCATTCAGACGTTCTTGTTCCCTCATGTTCATGATGAACGGTGACAACTGTGTCATGAAGCGTCGTCATCAGGACGACATGCTGATGTGATCAATACGTCAGTAACACGTCATGAGCAGAAACCTGCAGAACTACAAACATTCACATCAGCCTCAGCTGCACTCATATTGTTATTATTATTATTATAAATAATGACGATAATATAAAGCTTTCAGTTATAGATGTCAGTGAAAGCTAAACAACAACATGGAGCTTCATCATTTTTCTCTACGACTGTCCTCATCTTTAAGTGACCATATTTGGAGGAGATGCTGGAGCTGAGCGGGACGTCCTGATTGGATCTGACTGAGACCTCAGAAGGTAGCTCCGCCCCTAAATCACCCCTGGGACCAGAATGTATGAAGTGAACATCACGATGCTACATGACAGTTTAGCAGCAGTTTGTTTGACATACGTGGACATTTAAATGTCGTGAGATGTTTCTCAGAGAGGAAAAAGACAGAAGTGATTGTAAATCATCTTATTTATTTGTTCAGTCAGAGAACTGATGAGTGCGCCGTTGACGTCGGCTAGCTAGCAAGGATGCTGGACAGTTAGCATCCTGGCACACTAGCTAGCTTGTAACCCGAAATAAGTTGCTGGATGTTTAGCTAGTTTTAATCAGACAGATTTAACAGATTTAACTAACAGACTGTAACTGCTGCTTTATTTATGAAGAGGTAACTGATTTATTTTGTGAATGTTTGTTTTTATGTCACAGTAAATCCTCCTGCTTTAACGAACAGCTTCGGTCTCAGGAGGCGGCGACGTCTCTGATCCGCGCCGGCTGGTTGATGACGATGGTCGGTCACATGAGGCTCGTTAGGTAAGATGGACAATCACACCACTGCAGTCTGACAAGTTTAATACTGATGAGAAGACTTTCACTCTGTAGTAGTTTGATCCTGGCGTTTATCTGCCCGGATATTGAAGATTTCTGCCTGCGTGTTGAAGAATCCACCGATTATCTAATGAACATATAGACGATAAAATAAAAGATTAAACATAAAATATAGAAATACTACTAGAAATGGAAATATGTGAACATGTGCCCATCCTGCACTGAACTACAATATGGAGTCATATTTTAACAGACAATAATTTACACTAATATTAACTTTGTCGAAAATATAGAGAACAATACAATCGTTAAAAAAATGTTTTTCTTTTTGCTGATTGACATGAAAGTAGATTAAAATGCTTCTCATGAACATTTGGAAAGAAAAGACTCTTTTCTAAACTTACAGCGCGTTAAACTGAGCCGACAACCTGCCGGTCCTGAACCAGGGTGTTTGTTCTGTGTGACCGCAGTATAAAACAGAGTCGTCTGCATACAGAGGCTGACCCAGGACCAGCTGGTAAACCGGCCTGGGAAGCTGGACCGTTGTTCTTTATGTGAACTGTTCTGGACCCTCAGAACAATCGGCTCGTCCGGGTCCAGCTGCTGCTCTGTTTGTGAAATTCACTGACAAATTACGTTCCGAGGGAAATCCAAGGCGACTGTGTCTGAACCCTCAGCGTCCACAGGAACAGGAACCAGGAACCAGATCCGTGTCTCCCCTCGGCTTGTTTTGAGCTCAGCAGATGTAAACTCAGACTCCACCGGCTGCCCGTCATGCAGATCCACAGGTGGGCCCAGTTTAAAAAGAGCTTGTGGTGAAACTCTCAAGAAACAAAAGAGCCAAATTACAGCCAGGAGACTGCTGAGCAGAGCGAGGACGGGGTGGATGTTGTTCAGAGGCAGCAGCCTGCAGACACACAACATGTGTGGAGGAGGTGTGGAAACCTCAGCGAGACGAGTTTTCTTCTGTCCGTACGAACACAGGAAGCTTTGTGTCTGTTTAGAACTGAGCGAGCCGCCGTCCTGTCGTTAGTCTCTGTTGTGTCGCTGCTGAACAAACACTCAGAGATCAGCGCTGAGATTCAAACTGCAGGAGAGAAACTGAGACCTGACGGCCGTCTGCAGCAGGTGTCCTGACCGCTGGAATATAATTACTGTTAATGTGTTAATAACAGCTTTTATACTGCTGATCGCTTCCTGTACAGGAAACTACGTCAGTTTATTCATTTATTTTCTTTTTATAATCACCTGAATCTGTAAAGTTTATCAGATATTGTCTTTACCAGTTTGTCCTGAACGAGTCTCACTTTTCCCTCCGCAGGTCCGATCTCTCCGGTGCAGGTCATGGTGCTGCACAGTGGACCTGCTGCTCATCACACGTCCCGGTTCTTGTACTGCGTCCGTGTTCTGGCTGTGCTGGAGCAGCCGCGGCCCGACAGAGACCGAGACCTCCAGTGAAGGAGCAGCATGAAGAGGAAAGCTTCGAGGTCATCGTGACCCGCCTGGAGCTCAGCTCTGCATCCTCGGCCTCCAACAAACCATCCACAGAACCGAGAACCTGCACTGCATCAGGCTCTGAACTTAACTGGACCGGACTCATCGAATGTGACATCACACATCAAGCTCCTGAGGGACAGTCTGAAGTCTGGAGTCTGGATTCTAACTCGCCGCCATCTTTGTTAATAACTGGAGACGAGAGAAGAGACGTGGAGCCTGATGGAGTCCAAACACACCCGGCACTGATCCTGGATCCTTTAATGCAGTAATGGTTCTGAAAATCTACAAACTCTCAGTCAAAGAAGAGGAAAGACTTCAGACCTGTGTTTCTGTCAGGAGTTCTGGAGGTCCGTTCACCGTCACTGACCTCCTCAGAGAGCACAGATCATAATCTCACTTCATGATCCGATGAGACAGAACCGATGTCGGGCCTCAGCTGACGTCTGTTCAGATGATGATGAATCTGGTCTGTACACATGTTGACCTTCAGATAACTGACCCGACCCATTTTCACACAGAATCTATAAACCCTGTTCTGAAGCAGTCCAACAGAAGCTGACAGCTCAGCGTGTTTCCTGTCTGCTGCAGCGAGTCGTTAAAGTGACGCACAGATGAAACTCTGAACACAAAGTCTCACCTTCATTTGAAACAGAGTGCTGTGACAAAACTGACAGGAAGTGTCAAAGAAGTCCGAGGAGAACCGGAGAACCGGGCTCACCAGCTCTTCTCTAATGACAAATGAACCACAGATGAGCGTCGCAGATACTTTCAGAGCTTTAATATATCAAACTGTCACTCTTCAGATGATGCACGAATGTTTTCTCCTGCGTGTGTTTGAACAGAAGTCATGACTCCTCCAGAGCGACACGTCGCTGCTTTACTCTTCAAAGTGAGAAATAAATATTTCTCCCACTGAAACACACTCATTTACAGAACACGATGAAGAGCATTATTCATGTCGGGCGCTGGAATCCTGACGCTCCCCGGGGAGCGGCAGGATTCTGCTGCACATCTGAAACGTCTTATTAAGTGCTCATCTGAGGAGGAAGAGCGCCGACACTTCACAGGAATGAAAACGCTGCGATATTCAGAAGCTGCTTTGATTGTTGAGGTCAAACAGAGAACAGCAGGTTCAGGATCCACAGATCCACATGCAGCCTCCTCCCCTTGATGTTGCACTGACATGATGTAACAGCGGCCCGGATGCTCCCATGGGTGCTGGTTAGTCGACTTCATGGACTGCCACAGCTAGCTTCAAAGACTCCGCGAGCTGCGAGGATAAAGAGCGATGAGGAAGAAGAGGAGGCGTGAAGAAAGTGAGCCGGAGGAGCCGAGAGAAACAAGAGGGTGAAGAAGTCACGGAGGGAGTGGGCCTCAGTGACGGAGAGGTTGACGGAGGGACGACAGGAGGTGGAGGAGCGTTAGCTCTGCAGGACCGAGCTCGTTTGGATCCGTTCTTTATCTTTAACTCAGAATCTGTTTATAGCCCGGATCAGGAGGCCGAGGACGGAGCGCTGACGTCCGGCCAGGTCGTCCTGTCGTCAGCTCTAGTTAGCGGCCGCTGATCGTAGAAACTCCACCAGCTGATTGAGTCTCTACAGACGAGCTGCATGCCTCCACCCACCTGTCGCTCTGGTTACACCACCTGACCAGCAGAGCTGATGGGGGCCGGTGCTCCTCCGAGGACCGACTCTCTGAAGAAGCTGTGAGGAGGACGGAGAGACAACGTGAGGGACACCGTGGAGACTGAAAGTGGAAGGAAAGGATGAGAAGAGGAGGAAGAGGAGGAAGAGGAGGAGAAGAGGAGGAAGAGGAGGAGAAGAGGTGGAGGAAGAGGAGGAGAAGAGGAGGAAGAGGAGGAGAAGAGGAGGAGGAAAAGGAGGAGAAGAGGAGGAAGAGGAGGAGAAGAGGAGGAAGAGGAGGAGAAGAGGAAGAAGAGGAGGAGAAGAGGTGGAGGAAAAGGAGGAGAAGAGGAGGAAGAGGAGGAGAAGAGGAGGAAGAGGAGGACAGGAGGAGGAAAAGGAGGAGAAGAGGAGGAAGAGGAGGAGAAGAGGTGGAAGAAGAGGAGGAGAAGAGGAGGAAGAGGAGGAGAAGAGGTGGAGGAAAAGGAGGAGAAGAGGAGGAGGAAGAGGAGGAGAAGAGGAGGAAGAGGAGGAGAAGAGGAGGAAGAGGAGGAAGAGGAGGAGAAGAGGAGGAAAAGGAGGAGAAGAGGAGGAAGAGGAGGAGAAGAGGAGGAAGAGGAGGAGAGAGGAGGAGAGAGGAGGAAGAGGAGGAGAAGAGGAGGAAGAGGAGGAGAAGAGGAGGAGGAAAAGGAGGAGAAGAGGAGGAAGAGGAGGAGAAGAGGAGGAAGAGGAGGAAGAGGAGGAGAAGAGGAGGAAAAGGAGGAGAAGAGGAGGAAGAGGAGGAGGAAGAGGAGGAGGAAAAGGAGGAGAAGAGGAGGAAGAGGAGGAGAAGAGGAGGAAGAGGAGGAGAAGAGGAGGAAGAGGAGGAGAAGAGGAGGAAGAGGAGGAGAGGAGGAGAAGAGGAGGAAGAGGAGGAGAAGAGGAGAAAAAGGAGGCACGTCGCTGAAAACCACAAAACTGTTCTGTGATCAGTGTGTGTCTTTGATCCGGCCTATTTCAGGCAACACACACCATGTGTTCCAACACACACAGGAAGTGATGCTGCTGCAGGGTGTGTGTGTGTGTGTGTGTGTGTGTGTGTGTGTGTGTGTGTGTCACTCAGACTGACTTGCTCTGAACCAGCACCTGAATCGCTCCGGTCGAGAAGGTGTTAGAAGAACCAGCTCTGAACCGGCTCCAGCACCAGAACCAAAAGACACACAGAGCGCTCTGGAGGAGGTGTTCTGATCCGCTCTGCTTCCAGTGTGTGTGTGAGAGAAGCTGTGAGGCCCAGAACAGTTTGACAAATATCAGAGTGTCTTTAACAAAGCAGAGACGTCCCCACAGAGGTTCTGCTCAGTGATCCAGGGTCCAGTGGATCAGAACATGAAGACGCACTCATTAAAGACGGTCTGAAGTTTGTCTTTGTCTTTAATCCAACTGAGAAATAAAACAAGTTCAACAACGTGTTTCACCTCAGTGTGTGTGCGTGCGTGCGTGCATGTCGTGTGTGTGTGTGTGTGTGCGTGTGTGTGTGTGTGTGTGTGTGTGTGTGTGTGTGTGTGTGTGTGTGTGTGTGTGTGTGTGTGTGTGTGTGTGTGTGTGAGTGTGTGAGGACCATATGGATGTAATGATGACCTGCATGACAAGCAGATAGGATTACACACACACACACATGTGGGCAATCATACTGTTACACTTGTATGCACGCATGCACAAATACAGGCGCACACATCAAACACACACACATACTCTCACACACGCACGCACACACACACACACACACACACACACACGTACACACACATACAGTATAGAGGATGTCAGGGGGCGGAGCCTGCTGGTCCTTACTGTGAGTCTTTGTCGACCCGTTCAGTTCATGTTCTGTGTTTCTGTGTCGTGCTGCCGAGCGGTGCCGTCCGAGACCTCGTGTGGTTCTGCTGAGTGCTGATGTTGAGGTTGTGAGTCATGATGACCCGCGGGCCTACTGGACATCTGATTCTGACACCACGACCCGTCCGAGTGGAGATATGAAGCTGTGAGGAACATAATAAACAAGAAGACCAAGAAATAATCCTCCACAATCAGCTGTGATACACACACACACACACACAGAGACACACACACACACACACACACACACACACAGACACACACACAGACACACACACAGACAGACACACAGACACACAGACACATACACACACACACAGACACACACACAGTGTAATTCGTTTAGCACGGGTTGACTTCCTGCAGTGTGTCATGTTTGATCTTTAAATTAAAGCCATCGATCAGTTTGACTCTTATTAAAGTTTCCCCCCTGGAGACGAAGAGTGTGTGTGTGTGTGTGTGTGTGTGTGTGTGTGTGTGTGTGTGCGTGCGTGTGTTTTCATTTGGTTCCATTCCTCAGGAGTCAGGTTTGATGTGTGTATATACAGTATACTGGCAGTACTTGTAGAGTTCATATGGATTCAGCAGCAGCGGAGCTGAACAGTTTGTCCTGTTGGTGGCGCTACAGTGAAGATCATGACGACGTTACAATCATTAATCCTGTGGACAGAAAGCAGGAGGTCAGGACAGCTGCTGTGTCTCAGTTCAGGGTCTGCGTCCTCTGAAGGACTCGGCCTTTGTGGTCTTTGAAGGCGAGTCCTTCAGAGAGACCTTGTTAACCACGTCAGCCGTTGTTAAATGTGACGGTCTCGCCTTTGGAGCATTTCCTGGTTGCGTCACCAGATGTTTTACCCTAACATCATGATTTCACGATTTCTGCCACCCAGGCCCGCGAAGGTGACGATCTACGCCACGCGATGTCGCCATTTTCTCTCTTTCTTTCTTCTTTTTCGGACGTGCTAAGAATCTTGGGATATGTGAGGCCACGAAGGATCGTAGCGGTGCGTCCTCCAGAAACAGGGAGAAGAAGGAGCATCTGCAGGAGCCTTCAGACTGGGACGTCGTGACGTGATCGTCCTTCAGATGCTCCTCTGAAGGACGCAGACCTGAACTGAGACACAGCAGACATTTTCTCTGACTGATACTCCATCATGACATCATGAACAAGTCGAAACAACAGTGATGATGTCAGAGACGTCTCTGTTCTGAAGTTAGCATGCTAACAGCTAGCTGCTAACAGCCCTCTGTCTCTCAGAGTGACAGTCTGACAGCCTGCAGCTTCAGTTCACTACTGAGTCTAATAATCACCAACATGAACTCATAAATGTGAAGAAAGGAAATATTTTGACTCCTATTTTCATTATAAACACAAAAATCCAACCGTCCACCGTCTGAGCTCCAGTTTCTGTCTCTGACTGAACTCAGACCAGTTTAATCTGCTCGTTAACTCGTCGTCAGACTCACTTCATTCAGACTGGACTCAAACTGAGTCAGAGTCACCAGAACAGTTCTGGTTTGTCTCCACAGTCTCCTCTGGTTCGGTCCAAATCAATTCTCAGTTCACAGTAACATGAACATCTTCTGTCTCTCCACGCTGATGATGTCCGACTCTCTCTCTCTGTCCTCTCCTGATGTCCCCGGAGTCAGTGTCCTGGTCTGAGCTGCTGTAAATCACCTCTGTAGTGTAAATCACCTCTGTAGTGTAAATCGCCTCTGTAGTGTAAATCACCCCTGTAGAGTAAATCACCTCTGTAGAGTAAGTCGCCTCTGTAGAGTAAATCACCTCTGTAGAGTAAATCACCTCTGTAGTGTAAATCGCCTCTGTAGTGTAAATCACCTCTGTACAGTAAATCGCCTCTGTAGAGTAAATCGCCTCTGTAGTGTAAATCGCCTCTGTACAGTAAATCGCCTCTGTAGAGTAAATCACCTCTGTAGTGTAAATCGCCTCTGTAGTGTAAATCACCTCTGTACAGTAAATCGCCTCTGTAGAGTAAATCGCCTCTGTAGTGTAAATCACCTCTGTAGTGTAAATCACCTCTGTACAGTAAATCGCCTCTGTAGTGTAAATCGCCTCTGTAGAGTAAATCACCTCTGTAGAGTAAATCACCTGTGTAGTGTAAATCACCTCTGTAGAGTAAATCACCTCTGTAGTGTAAATCGCCTCTGTAGTGTAAATCACCTCTGTACAGTAAATCGCCTCTGTAGAGTAAATCGCCTCTGTAGTGTAAATCGCCTCTGTACAGTAAATCGCCTCTGTAGAGTAAATCACCTCTGTAGTGTAAATCGCCTCTGTAGTGTAAATCACCTCTGTACAGTAAATCGCCTCTGTAGAGTAAATCGCCTCTGTAGTGTAAATCACCTCTGTAGTGTAAATCACCTCTGTACAGTAAATCGCCTCTGTAGTGTAAATCACCTGTGTAGTGTAAATCACCTCTGTAGAGTAAATCGCCTCTGTAGTGTAAATCACCTCTGTAGTGTAAATCACCTCTGTAGTGTAAATCACCTCTGTAGAGTAAATCGCCTCTGTACTGTGTCCTCTGTCTTCACACCTCCGTCTCTCTCAGAGTTCAGTCCCAGTCGGTCCATCTGTCTTCACTGGAGGCTGTCGAGCCCGGTTGCCTGCAGTGACTCTCCCCTGTGATCTGATGACCTAAACCCAGACTGCAGCCAGTTTATAGGTCCACTCAGCTGCTAATCCGCTAAAGGTAGCTAGTTTCACCTGAGGATAGCTCACGAAGAGCAGCAGCAGTGGGTCACTCCGGTGATAAGCTCCTCCCCCATATCCTTCAAATGATTGCCATATTTTACAAAATTACATCATACATAATAATAAATTGGACAGATTAATTATTTTCCTAGCGAGGACACATTTACTGAAAGAAGCTGAGAGGGAGAGGAAGCTGTTGATGATGATGATGAGGAGCACAGATGGAGGGATGAAGACGACAGAGAATCAGACGTGAAGAAGAAACGAGGTGGAAAAAGAGAGACACAAATAAACACACACAGATGCTGCAGAGAGTTTCTGAGCCAATATAAAGAAGACGTATGTTTGTGCCCATGATCCAAACACACACACACACACACACACACACACACACACACTTGTTAGGTGGATGTTTACCCTGCAGCTTCGCCCACATCCACTAAACTGTCCAACCGTCATATTTCATCACGTATAATCAGCAGCGTTACGCAACATTTGAGTGCAATATTTATGTTTTTTTGTTTCGTCCGGTCAGGATTAACACGCACACACGGGGCTTTGTTCAGATTTGGCAGCTTTGTGTGTCGGCCGAAGACCAAAGTCATTTATTTCTGCTGAAAAGTCGCACATTTTAACATGTGACTCACTGTTGGAGCCTCAAGTGGCCGGTAGAGGAACTGCAGTTCATGACACTTCTATGGTGGCGTCATTATTCAGAGGTCTCTCCAGGAGACGTTCAGGTACTCGTGTAAAAACAGACTCTGGTAAAAGTAGAAGTTCTGATCCAGCTTGTTTCCTCCAGTAAAGTAATAGATTACAGGCTCTGACATGTACTCAGAGTCTCAGAGTAAAAAGTCTCCCTCTGAAGGACATTTGTGGTCAAAGCTAACTGAAGCTCACGTCATATTAATAGAATTCAAAGACTATTAAAGTTAAAGGTAGAATCAGTAGGATTTGTCCCAGCTGTTCCTGAACGCACCACAAAGACAGCTGATTGTTGAGTCTCATTCCCAGGACGTCAAACAGACACATGTTGGGTTGGTAAAGCGTCCCGAGCAGCAACAAAGAGAGAAAATCAGAAACTCTCTGCAGATACGAGACACTAACACGCCTTTTCTCCACATTCCAGTCTCCCTCTCTGTCTGTTTACGGCTTCTTACGGCTTTTACGTCTTTGTTACTTCCTCCTCTGAGACTCAAAACGCAGCTGAAACAGGGAGATAATTGGACTTCCTTTCATCAGGCGTCACAAACACAACTTAATCATTTGGTGCGTGTGGTCGGCCACAGCAATCACAGTCGGTTCCTTCTGATGGAGCACAGAGACGCCTTCACAGTCTGAAACCCAAAGACCTTCAGTTTCTGTGAGAAGCAGCAGAGATTCATGTTGGAGAGGCTTCGACCAGAGAACAAGCTGTCGATCAGCTCATTAATCAACATTAATCTGCTTTAATAACCTGTCGAGGTTCAGCAGACTCTGACTGACTCCCTCTCCTTTACGTACATCACACGCTGCGTCAGGTCCTGTTTTCTTGTCGTCCTCAGTTTTTTCCTGTGAAAGCACTCAGAGCAGACAGCGGTCCGTCATCATCCTCCCTTCTGTGGTGTTCCCTTTTTTAGTTCCCCTGATAAAAGATCCGTCTGAATCTGTCTCTCTTGCAGAAACTTCCAGGTCACTGAGACCTGAACTGAGGTCACGATGACCAAGACTGTGATGGAGGTTAGCTCAGGAAGGAGGAACTCTTTCTGTTCTTCTTGTTCAGATGCTTCAGTTATGTACAGTAAAATAGCTGTTGGTGATTCTAATGTGAAGCGATGAATGTCTTCCTCCGATTATAAATCACTGCATGTTAGCTCTCATGCTGTGTGCAAAGTGTACACCTGAGTGTGAAAACAGTGCACAGAACCTCTGCGGCGCCACCTGCAGGTTTGTAAAGAGCCAGAATCAAGTTCAGAGTGGGCCGTCATCATCATGGCAGCGCCTGACTCACTGCTGCTAACTCCCTGCTGACTCACTGCTAACTCCCTGCTAACTCCCTGCTGCTAACTCCCTGCTAACTTCCTGCTAACTTCCTGCTAACTCCCTGCTGCTAACTCCCTGCTAACTCACTGCTGCTGACTCTCCGCTAACTCTCTGCTGCTAACTCCCTGCTGACTCTCTGCTAACTCCCTGCTAACTCCCTGCTGCTAACTCCCTGCTAACTCCCTGCTGACTCACTGCTTACTCCCTGCTAACTTCCTGCTGACTCACTGCTAACTCCCTGCTAACTTCCTGCTGACTCCCTGCTAACTTCCTGCTAACTCCCTGCTTACTCCCTGCTGCTGACTCTCCGCTAGCTCTCTGCTGACTCTCTGCTAACTCCCTGCTGACTCCCTGCTAACTCCCTGCTGACTCTCTGCTAACCCCCTGCTTACTCCCTGCTGCTAACTCCCTGCTAACTCCCTGCTGCTAACTCCCTGCTAACTCCTTGCTGCTGACTCTCTGCTAACTCCCTGCTAACTTCCTGCTGCTAACTCCTTGCTGCTAACTCCCTGCTGCTGACTCCCTGCTAGCTCCCTGCTAACTCCCTGCTAACTCCTTGCTGCTAACTCCCTGCTGCTAACCTCCTGCTAACTCCCTGCTAACTCCCTGCTGCTAACTCCTTGCTGCTAACTCCCTGCTGCTGACTCCCTGCTAGCTCCCTGCTAACTCCCTGCTAACTCCCTGCTGCTAACTCCTTGCTGCTAACTCTCTGCTGCTAACCTCCTGCTAACTCCCTGCTAAGGAGCTGAATCGAGCCTAGTTAGTTAAACAAGCCCACGTAGCTGAAAGCTACCAAGCTAGTTAAGGCTAACAAGCGAATTTGTCTATGGGTTTATTCCCCAAACAGACAGAATACTTTACATTAGCTGGAACAAACCACTGATGCTATGTGAGAAACAGAAACAGACTCCTTGAATTTCTTCCATTCATAGAAGAAGTTGTGCATGCAGGACGAGAGAAGAAGAAGAAGAAGAAGAAGTGACTGAACTCTTCATCACACAGAGTGTTGAGTCTGCTGTCTGCTGCTGCTGAGACTGAACGCCTTCAGACAAACTGTTTGTTTACTCACCACTGAGCTGTGTTCAGACGGATCCTGGACGGGCCGGGCTCAGATCCTGGACCTGCTGGCCGGGCTCAGACCTCACCACAGATTCCAGTACTTTGTTCCACTGAGTCGAGTTCAAACTGAAACAGTTTCGGCTACAGGACGGTGTGTGTGTGGGTGTGTGTGGCTCCGTTCCGTTCCGTTTTCTTTCCGCTTAATCCGTGAGGGTCGCGGGATGTTGCCGCTTTTTTTTCCCCCTTAAGGGGTTGCAGGGCTTACTGGGGCCAAATCCAGTCTTTTCATTGGGCGTAGGCCAGGGTTCACCCTGGATGAGTCGCCAGCTCATCGCAGGACCCTTACTGATGGAGTGGCTGCCACGCATGGTGCCAACTGCACATCAGGAGCAATTTTGGGGTTCAGTATCTTGCTCAAGGATACTTCGACATGTAGCTCAGGCCCGCCCCGGGGAACCAGGATTTGAACCAGCAACCTTCTGGTCACTAGTCTACCAGCTCTACCCACTGAGCTACAGCCGCCCCTGTGTGTGGCTCATCGATGTGTTTTTAATTCATCAGCAGATCAACACTGTGTGTGTGTTTGCAGGTGAAACACAACGGCCTCATTCAGGAGATGGACCATCTGACAGCAGGACGCATCAGGGTTCCTGGTGAGTGTATACACACACACACACACACACACACACACACACACCACACACACACACACACACACACCACACACACACACACACACACACACACACACACAGAGTTGTCCTCTCTCTAACCCTCAACTTGGTTTTTGACACCGTTTTGTTAAATGATATTTTCCAAGAAGTGGTGTTTGTCATGTGCATTGGGGCGCTGTTATGGATGTCCTACACACACACACACACACACACACACAGGTTAGAAGACAGATTGCGCTGTAAATACATGCCAGTGGACAAACAGCTTCCTCTTAGTGGAAACACACTGAGATCCATCAAACCAACTGTGCAGGAGTGTCCCCATGGACGTGTGTCTGTGTGTGTCTGTGTGTGTGTGTGTGTGCTGAACAGGATCTTGTGGTGGTATGTGTTTGTGTGTCCCAGTGGACGCAGCAGCAGGTTGTGTGTTGTTTTCTTCTCTCAGCTTCACTCTGTTCAATAAATTATTTTATTTCATCGATTGGACAGAAACCACGAGACTCAGACAGGAAGTGGGATTGAGAGACTGACGGATGTTGTTGGTGTCAGTGTGTGTTTGAACACTCACACTGATTGACAGGTTGATAACTCTGAATATCAGATCTGATAAGAACTGTGTGTGTGTGTGTGTGTGTGCATGAATGCGTGTGTACTTCCTGTTTGGACTCATTAAAGGAACAGTTCAACAGTTTCCTGTGTAACACAAACATCTTTTCAGAGACGGACAGATGAACTGCTCGAGGCACAAAACAAAGCATCTGCCTGTGATCACTCACACACACACACACACACACACACACACACACACACACACGGGTAACATACGTGTGTGTGTGACCAGTGTCAGTCTATTCACCGCCTCAACAATATCCTTTTCTGTGCTCTCCACTTTCCTGTTCCCTCCATCCCTGTTTGGTAAACAACAGCAGACACAAATGTGTGTGTGTGTGTGTGTGTGTGTGTGTGTGTGTGCGTGCGTGCGTGCGTGCATGCGTGCGTGTGTGTTGTCTGTACCTTGGAGGTTAATTGAGCGTGAAAACGTGCAGCTCAGAACAGTCATTGGCCGGCCTCTCTGTGGCATTCCTCTGGTTTTGTGTGTGTTGTTTCAGAGCCAAGAGAAGAAATAACTTCGAACAGACAGCAAAGGAAGTGTGTGTGTGTGTGTGTGTGTGTGTGTGTGTGTGCGTGTGTGTGTGTGTGTGTGTGTGTGTGTGTGTGTGTGTGTGTGTGTGGTAGGGGGGTTAAAGGAGGTGACACATGATGTTATATAATTGGACAAAAAGGATAAAAAAAACGTGAAAGACTACAAACTAAAGTGACGTTCACAGAAGACGTTCAGGTCACTGTCCTGGTGCTGGCGTTGGACTGAGGCCCGGTTCTGCTGTTCTGCTGCTGTCGGAGCCACAAAGATCATTGTCATTATATTCATACTTCATGAGCACAGACGTGTTGGCAGTGTGGCAGCTCATATTCACTCGGCAGCCATTTTCCTCTGACATTGTGCTCAGGGTGAGAAGCTCTTTTTCTGGTGGTCGTACAAATTCTGACCAATTGTTGTCATTTCACTGCTTCCTGATGATCAACAGCTGAAAAGATGACGGGTAGTGAAAATCTGGAGGGACATCAGGTCATAGTTCAAGCTAAAGAAACATGTTTAATACCCCATAAGCTAATGCTAGACATAAGCTAATGTTAGCATTTAACCACTCCCTGGCTAACTTCACCAGTTCAGTGTTAAAAGATATGATGGATAAGGTTTTAACAAACGTCTTGGATGCATTGATTCAAACCTGGAACACACCGGATGTACTCAAACTGTAATGTTAGCTGTAGTTGAATGTAAACATTAACTAATGGCTTATCAGATATGCTGTTTTGGTCAACTGCTCCTTTAAGTCTGACAACCTGTCCAGCGTACAGCTGACAGGTCCGTGGTTCATTGACACAACGCATACATGTTTAACAGAGTCAGTGTGGACAGACAGCGCCACACAGGACGCCCACTTGAAGTCAGGACGCAGTGCGACTCTGTATGGTGAAGTCAGGATGCAGTGCGACTCTGTATGGTGAAGTCAGGACGCAGTGTGACTCCTCAACGTGAAGTCAGGACGCAGTGTGACTCCTCAACGTGAAGTCAGGACGCAGTGCGACTCTGTATGGTGAAGTCAGGACGCAGTGCGACTCTGTATGGTGAAGTCAGGACGCAGTGCGACTCTGTATGGTGAAGTCAGGACGCAGTGCGACTCTGTATGGTGAAGTCAGGACGCAGTGCGACTCTGTATGGTGAAGTCAGGACGCAGTGCGACTCTGTATGGTGAAGTCAGGACGCAGTGCGACTCTGTATCGTGAAGTCAGGACGCAGTCCGACTCCTCAACGTGAAGTCATGTCGCAGTGCAACTCTTTAACGTGAAGTCAGGATGCAGTGCGACTGTTTATCGTGAAGTCAGGACGCAGTGCAACTCTGTATGGTGAAGTCAGGACGCAGTGCGACTCCTCAATGTGAAGTCAGGTCGCAGTGCAACTCTTTAACGTGAAGTCGTGAAGTCAGGATGCAGTGCAACTCTTTAACGTGAAGTCAGGATGCAGTGCGACTGTTTATCGTGAAGTCAGGTCGCAGTGCAACTCTTTAACGTGAAGTCGTGAAGTCAGGATGCAGTGCAACTCTTTAACGTGAAGTCAGGATGCAGTGCGACTGTTTATCGTGAAGTCAGGACGCAGTGCAACTCTTCAACATGAAGTTAGGACGCAGTGCGGCTCTTTAACGTGAAGTCAGGACGCAGTCCGACTCCTCAACGTGAAGTCAGGACGCAGTGCGACTCTTTATTGTGAAGTCAGGATGCAGTGCGACTGTTTATCGTGAAGTCAGGACGCAGTGCAACTCTTTATCGTGAAGTCAGGACGCAGTGCGACTGTTTATCCTGAAGTCAGGACGCAGTGCGACTGTTTATCGTGAAGTCAGGACGCAGTGCGACTCTTTAACGTGAAGTCAGGACGCAATGCAGCTCTTTAACATGAAGTCAGGATGCAATGCGGCTCTTTAACGTGAAGTCAGGACGCAGTGCGACTCTTTATCGTGAAGTCAGGACGCAGTGCGGCTCTTTAACGTGAAGTCAGGACGCAATGCGGCTCTTTAACATGAAGTCAGGACGCAGTGCGGCTCTTTAACGTGAAGTCAGGACGCAGTGCGACTCTTTATCGTGAAGTCAGGACGCAGTGCGGCTCTTTATCGTGAAGTCAGGACGCAGTGCGACTCTTTATCGTGAAGTCAGGACGCAGTGCGGCTCTTTATCGTGAAGTCAGGACGCAGTGCGACTCTTTATCGTGAAGTCAGGACGCAGTGCGGCTCTTTATCGGGAAGTCAGGACGCAGTGCGACTCTTTATCGTGAAGTCAGGACGCAGTGCGACTGTTTATCGTGAAGTCAGGACGCAGTGCGACTCTTTATCGTGAAGTCAGGACGCAGTGCGACTCTTTAATCAGCAGAAATGTTAATGAGATTCTGAATGAGGTTTTCTTACTTCACTGTGACGGACGGCACAGAAAAAGTAACGAAATATGATGGATGAATAGAAAGATTACATAACCTCAATCATCAATTATTGGCACTGACACTCTTAACAACACACACACACATCAGACACACACACGCAAAACTTGTTGAGTGTCATTGAAGGAAAAACAGGTTGCTAATGGGGTGAAAATAGAACCAAACACACACTCAGACACAGTCATGCATAAAACCATGCAGGCCAACACACACACTCGTGTGACCAAGCACGTGTGGGCTCACAGACACACACACACACACGCACACACACACACACACACACACACATACACAATGACTGTGAGAGTTCAGCTCATTAGTGCTGCTCTTTAAAAACAGCTGATTGTTGTGAGTTTCCTAAAATAAGCTGTTTGTTCCCTCAGCTGTCTGACTCTTTTCCTTCCTTCCTTCGTTCCTTCGTTCCTTCCTCACTGACAACAGAAAAATCATGCAGATGTAACAAGTGTTCTCAGTTATGCGGAACAGAGTGAGTGCAGTGATTTAGTCTGACAGCGACACACGCACACACACACACACATACACACACACACACACACAGTTCTCACAGAATTGCTGAAAAGCTGGTTTGTCTTTTTTGCTGTTTCCTGGTAGAAAGAATGAACATCTTCCTCCTCAGCCTCTCACAGGCTCGGTTCAGGTCGGGGCAGACGGTTTATTAAGTTGTAATTTGGGTGAATTGACCCTTTAAACTTTGCCTGTTGAATGAAAACATCACTGTGGACGTTTGTCTCTGATGTTTCTGCATCTCGTCTCATCTGTGTGTGTGGTGGGGGGTTAAAGGAGGTTATATAATTGGACAAAAAGGATAAAAAAAAACGTGAACGAATACAAACTACAGTGACGTTCTGTTGGATGAAAACAACACTGTGGACGTTGTTTCTGATGTTTCTGCATCTCGTCTCATCTCGTCCCCTTCAAAGCAAGAGATTAAAGACAGAAAGACAGCAGGATGAAGACGAGAAGGGACAAATGATTAAAAGAAGAGGAGGGAGGAAGAAAGTGAAGAGGGAAGAGAGAGACGGTCAGTGACGTCTTCATCACTGCATCCTTTCATCATCATCATCATCATCATCATCTGTGTGTCTCCAATGAGTCCCTTCAGCTCCATGTTGCATCTATGTTTCATTAAAACAGACACTCAGAGGTGAAGCGAGAGGACGAGAGACGGAAGAAACACAAAGACCGAAACACAAAAAACGAAACTCAAAGAACGAAACACAAGACAGAACATCAGGAACAAAAAATGAGAGAAAGACAAATCAGCAGAATGGAATCATGACTTATTTATGGTTTCTTGGCTCTGCAGGTCGTAGCTCTGTCCTGCTGTTGATCTGATTGGTTGTCAGCCTGCGACACACAGTGATAGACAGACTGTCCGTCCAGTAACCTTCAAGTATGTTTTGTGTGCCCGCCTTTACTCTTTGTAGCAGTTCCGTCCCAAATGGTTCTGTGTACGAACCATCCACTTCCACTTCCTGGAAAGATGTTTCACAATAAAATCCTTCACTTTGCCTGAATGGAATAATGTGTCCTCTTTTAACTTGAAGCATCTGCAGGAAGTTTCATGTGTCGTCAACGGAAACATTACAGAGACTGAAGATAAATTAAAATATGAACAATCAGAAATATAATTTGACACGTTTGATTGAACCAGACGAAACACACACGTCCTCCTCACACACACACACACACACACACACACACACACACACACACACACACACACTTGTCCTCTTCTCACACTCTTGTTGGTTTTTTGTCTTCAGGTCCGGCTGTTCGTTACAGCAGCTTCGCCCGCGGTGAGCCGACGCCCCCTCCTCTGATTGGACAGCACACCGTGCAGGTGCTGCGACACACCTTGTCCTACAGTGATGACGTCATCAAAACGCTGCTGGAGTCGAGGGTGGTGGCCCAGAATGAAGTCTCCTGATTGGCTGAGAGGGGAGCACGCTCACAAGGGAAATGGAATCCATGACAACGATGACGCAGAGATTGATCAGAATAATTAAGCACCGCCGACATTTTCTAAATATTTAGATTTCAGTTTAAACACTCCTGAATGATGAAGAGCAAACACGACGATTGTTAGCAGACATTCTATAAAACTGTAAACTGCATCTTTAATAACTTTGTTAATGTCGGAACTTGAAATGCAGCTGCGTCTTGATTTACAACAGAACTGAGTCAGAACCTCAACAGATCAGAGTTGCTCAGGTTTATGGACCCGCTGATGTCTTGACTCACCGTGTTGACACACTCCTGTAAAACACAATGTGATGATTATTTTGCACCGTGGAAGTAAAATGTTTTCACACCAACATTATGTTTGAATTGTGTGAGAAATAACAACACAGCACACCACACGGTTCTGTCTTTCTGGGTTTGAGTCTCTCAGCTTTGTTGATTGTTGGAGTGTCCTTGAACGCACCATCAGGGAAAGTTTTCAAAACAATCGCAGCTGTATTATCTCAACAACATTTCTGACTCTTACAGAAATATAGATGACTGTGATGGATTATATTTTCCAAGCGAGTTCCAAGAAACGAACTAAAACGTGTGCTGTGTGGAGGGAAGGTCGTTAATCTGAAACAGATGGACGAGGAACGGAAAATCATTTGGAGTCATTAGAAGGATTATTTTCAACCTGCCTGACACGAATCTGTATCTCCATGTTCCTGCTGCTGACTCGGTCATTATCGTTATTGTTACAAACAAGATGGAGGACAACAGGTCAGTCAACATGAAGCTAAAAATCAAACCTGTTGGAAAATGTACTTTGTAAAATATGGCCAGAATTCAAAGGATCACCAGAGTAACCGACAACTGATGCTCCTTGATACTATCTTTAGCTGTAGCTAGCTACTGTTAGCTAATTAGCTCATGGCTCAGTTAGCCAGTTTCTCAGGATCTCGGATCACCTGCCTGGACCGATCACTGAGACTGAACTCAGCCTCTGAGAGACAGGTCAGTGTGAGGACAGAGGACACACTACAGAGGTGATTTACACTACAGAGGCGATTTACACTACAGAGGTGATTTACACTACAGCGGCGATTTACACTACAGAGGCGATTTACACTACAGCAGCGATTTGCACTACAGAGGTGATTTACACTACAGAGGTGATTTACACTACAGAGGTGATTTACACTACAGAGGTGATTTACAGCAGCTCAGACCAGGACTGTGACTCCGGGGACAAGAAGACACATCAGGAGAGGACAGAGAGAGAGAGTCGGACATCATCAGCGTGGAGAGACAGAAGATCTTCATGTTACTGTGAACTGAGGATTGATTTGGACCGAACCAGAGGAGACTGTGGAGACAAACCAGAACTGTTCTAGTGACTGTGACTCAGTTTGAGTCCAGTCTGAATGAAATGAGTCTGGCGACGTGTTAACGAGCAGATTAAACTGGTCTGAGTTCACGACGATGACGAGGATGAGACCTTCCTCACATTAACACAGTAAACTAACAGAAATCTGTTATCTGCATCGCGTTCGATGGACGATCAGCTGACGTTCACTCAGCAGGAGGATGGAAACAGAAGCATGATGTCAGTGTGCCGCAAAACCAAAACTGGGAGCTAAAAGAGGCTAAAAGCCCAGTCGAGTCACTTCATCCAGAATATGGATCGGTGCAGTTTGGACCTGTTCTCCGTCGCTGACTGCAGATGAGGTGTAAACTGTTCGGAGGCTGAGCGAGTGATTCCCAGACTCATCTGTAGATATTGTTCTGGGACACGAGTCTTGGCTGCAGCTCAGATCGTTTATGACGATAATAATCCAAGACTATCCCTCAAAACACGGAGGCACATCAGAGATACAGCTCCCAGGAGGTCGAGTCCTCCCGCTGCACGAGCTGATGTCTCGCTCCTGCGGGGGAAGCTGTTGGAAACGTGGAGCGTGGCGTCGATGGTCAGAGGGAGCTGAGGAGGAGGAGCGGCTGGTTGACAGTTTGATAGATGAAGAACTCCTCTGGTAGGATCGAACCGACGTGATGTTTACTGAATCTGAGAACATGTGACGCATCTGGACGGCGGCGTGGTCGTCGGGGGAGACGCAGACTGACATGTTTGATTGAGTTTTGTGGGAGGAGAGAGGGCGGGGGGGGGGGCTCAGGTGTGATTCATCACTAACCTGGGACTCACTGCCGTCCAAGAACCAACAGCGCTGCTCCGGGATCAGATGTCACTTTTCCGAGAGGAGTGAGACCTCTGACACGACATTAAACAGCTCTGATCAACCACATAACGAACGTTTCAAGGATTTGACGCTGAAGTTTTCTGGAAACTCTGAGGGAGGAAACGATCCGTGCCCAGAGGCCCAGCAGCACCGAGCTTTGACCGTCAGAGCATTTACTGCTGGAGGAGAATTAAAAGTGATAATCCCACTGACTACTGGCAAACTTATGAAGGTAGACTTCCCCCGTCAGTCGGTCACTGAAAACACTCGTGTCTTCTGTTTGTTTTCAGGTGATTCTTCGGGATCTTCTGGACCTGTGATGGGAAGTTAATATTCCCCACATGGTCGAATGATTCAAAGTGTTTCAGTCAAATTTGATTCCTGGCAGTTGAAGAATCCTTTGAAACAACATTTAATCATCATAGGAAAATAAAATATGCAGAACATTTAATTTAACAGTTAACAGAAGAAATAAAATAAGAAAAGTCTCAAAATGCCACATGAGGACAGAACGTTACAACTTTACTTTGTACTCAGTCGGGTCGTTGAGGGCCTCGTGTCTGTAAAGAACTGGTGCTGATCTCATCAGTGCAGGAGATTCCGAAGAACAACACAGTTTGGATCCACACAGGTGTGTGTGTGTGTGTGTGTGTGTGTGTGTGTGTGTGTGTGTGTGTTGGAGGTGATAGGGTGTGACATCCTGCTCTGTGTCTCATCTCTCTGGAGGTGATGTCAGGCAGCGCTCGTTACACTTACACACACACTAAAAGTGTAAGAAAAGTGAATGGAGTTTTTTATCTTTATTATCTGAACAGGCCTCGACTAAAACAGCCCAAACAGACCAGACATGTGTTTCCATATACTTTTAGCCATGTAGCATTTACCTTCATATGTTCGTATTGGTAGCTGGATGGTGAAAAAACGTGGTTCAGAGGTTTTACTAAAATTTAAAGAAAAGTGAATGGAGTTTGGTTGAAAGAAAGAAAAATCTTAATAGTAAGTAACAGTTCAGTTTATAACAGCTCACCAATGTGCTGTACATAGTGCATTCAATAGGTAAAAATAAAAGTAAAAATAACGATGCTGAATAAAAGATACATAAAACACAGACCACCACATATTAACAAAGACAGTAGTGCAGAGGTAGACAGATTAACTGGGAGAAAAAGCCCGGGTGTACAGGTGAGTTTGAGCTGTGATTTAAAAGTGCCGACCTGTGGACACTGAAAAGGATCTATGGGTGAGGTAGGAGGAGAACCACTGCAGAGCTGAGCCCCTAATACCAACCCACTGATGGAGACGGGCTGGAAGAGTGGGGTGGTCGCCGGTGGCAAAGGCAGCACTGAGGTCTACCAAGACTAAGGTGGCGCTCTCATCTGTGTCCAGTGTAAGTAGTAAGTCATTTGACACTTTCAAGTGAAACTCTCGCCAAAATGCAACCAAGGCTTTTTCTGTGAATGTACCCGAGTCAAACCTTCGTGTAAAAGCATAATTACGACGAAAGAGGCACTTTTAAGATTTACCATATTTTTGTTTTCAGGTCAAACTCATTGTCAATGGGAGTGCTACGGGCACTTTTATGACAGCATCAAAATCTCTGTTTTTAAAACAGTAAGAAGTCTCGACACAACATGAAACTTTGCTCGTAGTATCACCAGGGTCTCTACACATGAACACCAGCATTGAGAACATTGTTTGTGTACACAGAGTTACTAAAAAGAAGGTTTTTGAACAACTCACGTTAGCAGTAGCTTGTTCCTCGAGCAGTCGTCATGGCAACCCAGACGTACTCGGGGATCGACACGTCTGGGTCGAGTGTACGTGGTTCAGTTGAGGTATGTGTAGAGATCTATTAGAAATGGAGCTAGCCACATCATGACTCAGGAAACATTCAGAGAAATGGCTGGTAGTGAGAGAATTAACGTAACGAGAAAAGCGACCTACAGACAGAAGGTTCGCTAGGTTTACGTTAAACACAATGGGTTCGTGGTCAGAGATGGACGCCTCCTCAACAAGCACTTCATCAACAGAGAACCCAGAAGATAGAAATAAATCGAGGGTGTGACCGAGTGTATGGGTAGGCTGGTTAATGTTAATGTTAATTAGTGCTGATTAATGTGTTGCACCAGACCAAACGAATCCATGACATGGCAACAATCTTTAACCAGGGGTGTACCTGGACCACAGCCTAAAGTCAACAAGCCAACATCTGATTAATAGATGTTAATCAGACATAACAGACGAGGACAGACGTGTCCACATACTGTCGGCTGTAAACTATAAATCTACTCAAGTTGACTTCAAATATTAGTTTCTGTTTGTGACGTGTTTCAATGATCGGAGCAGGAAACTACAGATGCTGCTGCACATCTGTATAGCGAGGTGTCTGTCTGTCTCTCTGTCTGTCTGTCTCTGTCTGTCTGTCTGTCTGTCTCTGTCTGTCTCTCTCTGCCTGTCTGTCTCTCTCTCTCTGTCTGTCTCTCTGTCTGTCTGCCTGTCTGTCTCTCTGTCTGTCTGTCTCTGCCTGTCTCTCTGTCTGTCTCTCTCTCTGCCTGTCTCTCTGTCTGTCTCTCTCTCTGTCTGTCTCTGTCTCTCTGTCTGTCTCTCTCTCTGCCTGTCTGTCTCTCTCTCTGTCTCTCTCTCTCTCTCCCTGTCTCTCTGTCTGTCTCTCTCTCTGTCTCTCTGTCTGTCTGTCTCTCTGTCTCTCTCTCTCTCTGTCTCTCTGTCTGTCTGTCTCTCTCTGTCTCTCTCTCTGCCTGTCTCTCTGTCTGTCTCTCTCTCGTCTGTCTGTCATGCTCGGCCGCCCACTTGGCTGCCTCTGTGTTGAACTCGGTGTGTGTGAGAGAGAAATTCGGATGTACGTAACTCACCAGCTCTTTAAGTGTCCCTTATTCCCCGACATCTGGAGTGTGTGTGTGTGGTGTGTGTGTGTGTGTGTGTGTGTGTGTGTGTGTGTGTGTGTGCAGGAAACTGAAGGGTTCTGGTCCAGCCTAATGTTGAACGCAGACACGGTTATATGAGAGAGACAGAGACTAATATAACGTTTGGTAACACTGACACTGAGGTCACAGTCCGACTTCACATCAGTGGAGATAAATGATACTCTTATTTTGAAGGGTTATATTATCCCGACTGTAGCAGCAGTGTG
>OZ023171.1:29317525-29327525 GCA_963678695.2 Diplodus puntazzo | reverse complement strand
CAGCAGCGTCTGATGCTCCTCAGACCGCTCCAGTTTCAACACCAGAACCTGCAGCCAGCGTCCTTCAGGACGATCAGCGTCAAAACAGAACCACAGATGAAAGTAAAGTTGAAAGATAAAACATCATGAAGCTATTTAATATTGTTGCTTTCAGCTTGAATGTGAGCTGCATGTGTCTCTGTGTGGTGAACTGGACTGACCGACGGGAGGGGAGGGACAGACACCGAGCGACTCTGTCAGTGTTCACCTGCAGCTGCTGCAGCCGGCGAGCTCTGGAGGATTAAACACTCGGAGTTTGATTTATCATCACTCTCACTTCTCAACCTGTCTGCAGCAACAACATCCACAGTGACGTTCTGTAACTCTTTATCTGAGTGCTGATTGGAGGGAAACGTTCTTTACTTCATGAGCGTCAGGACAAGAGATGAAGAAGAGAAGATGCTGCAGGAGAACAGAGAGAGTCTGTGGTGAGTGCTGACTGCAGTCAGAGACACAAACACACTCAGTGTCAGCTGTCGCTCGTTGTCTGTAAACCTGAGTAACATGAGGTGAAAATGAGCACTGATAGCTTGTTGGGCTGAGCTAGCTTGGTAGCTCCACCCATGCTCCGCCTCTTAGGCGGAGTCATGTACTGCCAAGATGGCAACAGCCCGTCCCAGCCGCTCTGAGCCAAGTTTTCTGATAATTCCAGGTCTCCAGAAGCCCCGAGATCAGAAACTGATCTGGAAATTTCTCCTGAGCTTGCCTTAGAAACATGATGTTTTTAAGTTCTCTTCAGTACCACAGTGATCCAGTGACAGTCGTCTGTACATCCACAGGTTCACTGCTAACAGGAAGTGCTAACAGGAAGTGCTAACAGCTGATTCTGCAGAGTTTTAATGGAGTTTTGGAGGTTTCTTTGGTTGTTTCTCTGTTTTAAATCAAGTCTCAGCTGCTCCAGTTGTTTAGCAGAATGCTGCAACTCTGTTTTACTGTGAAGCTCAGAACTGTTCTGTGGACCATGACACTTCACCTGACCTTTTATGGGTTTTACTTTCTGGCTGAAATGTTCCTTTAAACATTAATTAGTGTCCCTTGGATCTGAAGTGTGTAGATGTGAATCTGCAGCAGGATGAATTCTGTGTCTGGTTCAGTTTAAGAGAACGACCCGTCTCCAGCTGTTGCTGTGCTCCGGGGTCGTGATGTTCGCAGTCTGAAGGTGACTCACGCTTCCTGTTTTCAGCTGTAATGACGCTCATTAAGACTCCACCCTTCAGTCTCCCACCACGCCTTCATCTGACCTCATGTGACTCTTCTCCCTCAGGGTTTTTATCACTTCACATCCCTGATCCAGTCTGGCCTCTCTGCATGCTTCTGTTTGGATTCTCCACCTTCCCTTTGTATTCCTGTTATTCCTTAACGTTCCTAAACTCTTGTTTAGAACTGACAGCAGGTGTTCTGACACTAGGGGGCAGCAGAACAATCTGTAATCGTGCTCATCAGCCTACAGACACGTGATCAGCTGATACAGAACACTGTCCAGTGCAGCTTTAATCTCCGACCCACTGGGTCTAACTGGCGACCCGTTAAAGCTCGTTCACAGCGGCTCATGATGACATCAGTGTGTTACCTTTCCTCACGCTCCACCTCATCACATCGGTTTGAGGATTGGAGGTATTGTCTCTTCTTCCAGCTGCTGCTGTCGGGTTGTTGTTGCTGCAGACGACATGAACGTGTCTCCACATCTTTCTGTTCTTCTGAAACTCCACGATTTGACTCTTCAAATGAAGCCTCACACAACTGATTATGTGAGAATAAGAATATAAGAGGTTGGTGGTTCTGATCCGATGTCAGAACCACAGAGTGAAATTTCACAAAGTGAAATAAAAACGTTCAACAAATTCAAATGTGAAGAAAAGTTTAGTTCCGATCTTCATTTAGATTTTAAACTTGAACTCTTCTGTTCGTTAAAAGTCAAACTGAAGTGTTGTTGAGTCTTTGTGGATCTCGACCGTCTCTGGAGGTTCAGCTGGTTCACAGGAGTAGAGGACGTCCACCAATCACAGCCTCTCTCTGTCTTGTTAATTGAAACTGTCTCTCAGTCCGGATCATCGGCGCTCGCTCAGTCCAATTATAACTGACCTGCCTTTACATCCCGTCTCCTCTGACCCCGCTGGCCACGGGATGAACTCTGACAGGCAGAACGTTGGAGATCTGAAGCGGCGTCCACCCGTCAGACAACAGCGAGGTCGAGACCTTTGTGCACCCGGCAGGAGGTTCTGTCCCGCTGAGGACAGTCACGTTTCTGCTCGTCCTCTCTGACTCTGCCGGGACACAAAATGTCCTCCTGGCTCACTGTGTCACATTCTGCTGTCATTGTGAGCTCTTCAGAGTTTTTCTCTCCAATGTTTTGAACTGGGTCCGTTTGAGTCCAGAGAGCAGCTGGGACGGGTCCAGCACCTCGTGTGGACTGTGGTGATCCTCCGGCTCTTGTAGAGCAGAATCCTTCTGGATGAGCACAGATCCAACAACAGGTTCTGTGGGAGTTTCCACCCGAGCGTTTGGAGCACACTGACCTCCAGAACATGAACAACACACACGGAACAAAGCAGAGAGAGAACAACGGAGAGGACGAGGGAGGAGGTGGAGGATGTGAGCAGAGGGTCATTCTGGGTAAACCGGGCCTCACACCGCTCAGAGACAACAAGAGGCGACAAGCCGTCACACAGACAGGATGTGAACCGGGCCTGGACGTCTGACTGTGGACTTAAAAGTAAAGCGTGGCTCCGGTCAGGTGACCTCCGCGAGCTTCACTGATGGATCCTCCTCTTCGCATTAAAGCTCAGCGAGGTTCTGAACCCCTCCTGATCTGACATGTGGTGGCCGCGAGGCCTCGCTTTATTCTCATCTATTGTCTGGTAGTGTTTACACTGCAAGTCCGAAACAGGGAGGACGAGCCGAGTCTTACCTCGCAGGAGCCCTGAGCCGAGCCGGGCCGGGCCGCCGGGTTAAAACAGAGACAAAGCAGACTCCTGCCTGAACCGGGCCGCAGGAGACGCCGCACAAAGATGTCATTCATACCAGAACCAATTTAAACTTCTGCTGCTCTCCACCAAATAATTATAACTGTGTTTACTGTGTGTGTGTGTGTGTGTGTGTGTGTGTGTGTGTGTGTGTGTGTGTGTGTTGGTCCTCTACAGTAATTAAAGATCACATGGCAGAACAGAGTTCATATAAGCTGCAGATTGTTGTTAAAAGCAGAATCCGTTGGCTCGGGTCTGTCCCACTCAATAATCTGAACAGAACCTTCAGACGGGTGGAGATCTCACTGTCAGTCACTTGAAGAACGAACCCATCATGCGATTCTGCTGTGACGTCATCAGGACTGCCACGTGTGTTTGCGGGTCAGTGTGGATGTAATCAAACACGTGTTCTGGTTGTCATGCTGAGATGTTGCCTCGGGCCAGAGACTCGGCAGGACGATGGAAAGAGGCCCAGTCAACGTCTCTGCAGCCATGAACAGACTCAGACTGACTGATCCGATGTGTGACAATGATCCAGAACACATTGTTGAGTCTAGTAGTTCTTCTCATCGACTGTGAAACAAACATCAATGGAGAACGTTTGCAGTTGTAAAACACGGCCGGTGATGCTGCGTCACTTATTCTGTTCCTCTGAACAGAAACTGGCCAGAACGGCCAGAACAGAATCTCAACGTTATCACAGCACAGATTCAGATTCATGAGCTCATCCTCTGGGGAGCAGGAACATCAGTTGGACCTGGAGGATCAGACGGTGCCGGTTGCTGTGCATACGGAGAAGGTTAGACCTTGTGAGGACTGGACCATATGAGGACCATGTGAGGACGATGTGAGGACGATGTGAGGACGATGTGAGGACGATGTGGGGACGATGTGAGGACCATGTGAGGATGGGACCATGTGAGGACGGAACCATGTGAGGACCATGTGAGGACGGGACCATGTGAGGATGATGTGAGGACTGGACCATATGAGGACGATGTGAGGACGATGTGGGGACCATGTGGGGACCATGTGAGGACCATGTGAGGACGGGACCATGTGAGGACCATGTGGGGATGATGTGAGGACCATGTGGGGATGGGACCATGTGAGGATGATGTGAGGACCATGTGGGGATGATGTGAGGACCATATGGGGATGGGACCATGTGGGGATGATGTGAGGACCATGTGAGGATGATGTGAGGACCATGTGAGGATGATGTGAGGACCATGTGAGGATGGGACCATGTGAGGACGGGACCATGTGAGGATGATGTGAGGACCATGTGAGGACCATGTGAGGACCATGTGGGGATGATGTGAGGACCATGTGAGGATGATGTGAGGACCATGTGAGGACCATGTGAGGACCATGTGGGGATGATGTGAGGACCATGTGAGGACGGGACCATGTGAGGATGATGTGAGGACCATGTGAGGATGATGTGAGGACCATGTGAGGATGATGTGAGGACCATGTGAGGATGGGACCATGTGAGGACGGGACCATGTGAGGATGATGTGAGGACCATGTGAGGACCATGTGAGACACTGTGAGAGGACACCATCAGCAGTCTGAGGAGACAATAGAGGCTCTCATGTTTAATATGTAGCAGCTGTGTGTCCTGTGTTGTATCAGCCTGAGCAGCCTGTCAGACCACACTGAGGGCCTATTGTTGGGCGAGCGAGGGAGAGAGAGAGAGAGAGAGAGAGAGTGTGTGTGTGTGTGTGTGTGTGTGTGTGTGTGTGTGTGTGTGTGTGTATGATCTGAGGGTTAAATCAAATACAAGTTTTCAGCTGCTGTTGAAATATTAAAGTTATTGTTTCGTCTTCTTCTGGACAGACAGGAGGTTTCAGAGCGTTGTGTGTGTTAGTGTGTGTGTGTGTTATATAATGGCAACATGATCCAGGTATTTACAGTATCAGTTACACAGTGTGTAAATCAGCCTCCTGTGTGTGTGTGTGTGTGTGTGTGTGTGTAAATTGTCTCCATGTGTGCTGGGTGTGAGCTCTGCAGCTGGAGGGGACATGAACCAATAAACACACACACACACACACACACACAACCAGCTGTGAGGTCAAAGGTCAGGTGCTCTTCGGATGGAAACTGTCCTGGTCCATTTCCACTCCTTTAATAGATGGGTCCATTCGTGTGTGTGTGTGTGATCCCTCCCCTCAGGTGAGTATACCTGTGTATGGAACAATGTGAGCGAGGAAGTCCGACTGTCTGGTAAATCATGGAAATATGTCTGAGCACAGCAGCACTCTGATCGAACCGAGCTGGAACTCTGATCAACTTTAAAATGATTTAAAACGGATCATGAATCACATCGTCAACTGTCCATACTGATACAAGTGTGTGTGTGTGTGTGTGTGTGTGTGTGTCACGCCTCCTCTGACAGATGAAAATGTCATTGAGCTGCTCAGAGCAGAAATATATCTGTTTAACTGGCGCCTGGGGCCGTCGTGCCCTCAGTGTGGTCTGACAGGCTGGTCAGGCTAATAAAACACAGGAGCGTCTCTGATGGGACTCACAGCTGCTTAATATTAAATACTACAGCCTGTATTGTTTTCTCTTCAGACTGCCTATTGTGTTCAGTCCCAGTGTGGACCGTCTCGCTCGGTCCTGTCCTCTGAGCTCCGAGTTCACACGACCCGCTGATGCTAAATGTTTCAAACAGTTCGTCTGCCTCAGATGTGATTTGAGAGTCAAATAAGCTCATCAGCTATCAAACATATTTCCATAAGATTTCCTGTGAGTATTCATGTGTGTGGGAACCTTTTTGAACTCTGAAAAGTGAGCTGAATGAGCTGTTAGCACACCGGGTCTGTAATGTAGCCATGGATGTACATAACTGTCGCTGGAGTTCTGAAGGAAACTTAAAAAGATGAATATTCTCAGGGGAGTTCTGTATGGAGCGTCTTTTTCTTAGATTGAAGTGGATTTATGGGCGTTTTTTTCTGAACAGTCTGCTTCTGTGTCTAAAGTGCTAAAGTCTTACCTGCCAACATTGATCAGCTGTTTGAACACACTGTTTACACTGATTTCACCATTTACACTCCATTTATGAAAGAAGAAACATGTTATTGATCTAAACATGTCACATGTTACAAAGACACTAAACAGGAACAATATAGGCTCCTTCTTTGTCCCCGTGGAGAAAGTCCCCAGACTCCCTTAACAAATGTGTCAGTTTAGTGAGTTGTTGAGTTGGAGACACTTTATAAACTCTGTGAAACTCTGTCTCTGACTCATTCTGCATTATTTGGACCTTCTTGTTCATTCGGCAAATGTTCTACATGAACTTCTTTCTGTCTTTGAGTAGAAACATGGAGTCTGTTTGTCTCAGTGATGGACGGGTTTGTTTCACACAGAGCAGGAAGTGACATCAGAACACATGAGGTCCTCCTCATTAATTAAGATGATGCTAGGCTAGCAGTTTCCCCTTGTTTACAGTCTTTGTGCTAAGCTAAGCTGAACAGACAGGTGGTCCTTTAAGGTCAGTCAGCAGTCTTCACCGTTGCGCTCCAAAAGCATCGTGGGTCATAAAACTACACGATTCCCATGAGCCTTTGCATCAGGAAGCAGCGTCTGGATGAGCTTCAGCTGTGTGTGTGTGTGTGTGTGTGTGTGTGTGTTATGTATATGTCAATGTTTGGAAAAGTTTGTGTGTGTTGTCTGATGTACTGCCACTGGCGGACGGGTGTGTTCTGTTTACAATGCACCATGGGAAATTAGGGGCGTGATGCTATCTAAATCCAGTGTGTGTGTGTGTGTGTGTGTGTGTGTGTGTGTGTGTGTGTGATCTCAGCAGCTGTGTCTGGACAGAAGACAAATGTCAGGCTGCGGGCGTGGACGGATGAGACGCTCCCTCCATGTTTTCTCTCTTTGTTCTGTGTTGCTGCTCTGTGTTTGTTCTCGTTAGCTGACGATGTCTTGATGATGTTAGTAACTCGTTCATTACGCTGATCTCAAGCAGGCGGCCAGTTTACTCACAGGAGGCTCGGCTGCAGGCAGGGCTGGGTCGTATCACACCAGATCAATATTTACCTCGGTAATGATGAATAAACAGTGTTGTGTTCAGTCTATCAGTTGTGATATTTTTCAGGCAGCATTTGTTTAATGCAGCGATCAGAACGGCGTCAGGACCGGCAGCTCAGTGAACACGTTGCTCACACTGATCACTGTGTTTATTCTCTTCATGCACGTTATGAAACACAGATGTGGACGGTGAGTCTCCGGATCACACGAGGTCAACGGAGTGCAGACGGACGAGCGGTGCACTCGGATGTTTTCTTCTCTGGAATCACGGGGGGAATCCCCAAAACGCCCAAACGAAAGATGGCTGCCAAACAGAGTGGAAATCAGTTTGTATGAATCAAAGCCGAGAACGTCCTCCCTCCATCAATTGTTATTCCTCCGTTCCTGCGAGGGTGTGAAGTGAAGCCTCCGTCCATGAATCACTCTTTGTTTCACAGAGAGAATTTTTAACATTAGTCATGCTAATAAAGCTTTTTGAATTCGAGTGAAAACATCGCAGTGACAGTGTGAAGTCAGGTCGGCTGTGTTCATGTCAGAGACGCCATGAAGCCTTCAGTCGTCTGTCACACTGGACTCATCAGAAACATTAAAATCACAGTTTCAGCAGCACGCAGCTGTTAAACCTACGGAAAATATTCTACTGAACATCTTGTTCCTCACTGACCCAGCTGTGTTCCTCTCTGAGAGGCTGCTGGTTTGATTCCTTGGCTGCATGTCGCCTCCAAGCACACCTGAACTGATAACAGTCACCTGTCTCTGATGTCACAGGCTCCAGTCAGCTCTACGGCGTCTTATTGGCTGAGGTGTGGACAGGTGCAGTCTGGGATATAAATCAGCCCGAGGTCTCTAATTTGCTGTTTGTAGACCTGAGGGGCTCCCTGATTGGTCAGTTATAAATCCAAATGTCAACAAGTCCTGAACACAAGAGAACAACGAGCGAGGCTGAAGCAGCACACACACACACACACGCACACACACACACACACACACACACACACACACACACTTCCTCTGGGCATACATGCTGTATATGAATCATCATGGCTGCAGAAACATTATATCACACCCACGTAAACACAAACACACACACACACACACACACACACACGCGCGCGCGCGCACACACACGCACACACACACACAGGTGTGTAGGTGTTCAGAGTGATGCAGAGCTGACACGGTGTGAACGAGGTATAAACAGAGACGTCCTCATTGCTCTCACGCTGTCGACAGCTGTCATCAGACAGTAAACACATCGACCACTGCGGCGGCCATGTTGGACTTCCTAAAGCCAGCAGGGACCACGAGAGTCTGGATAAAGCTGCCTCAGCGATCAGGTCGTCTTCTGACTTCCTGTCTGAGACTCTCAGCTCGCAGATCGTTGATTCCTACTGGAGATCAAATCTGAGCAAATCACAGAGATCAGAAGATCACAGAGAGAGAGGAGGACTTTATATCATCAGGAGGAGGAGAGGAGGACTTTATATCATCAGGAGGAGGAGAGGAGGACTTTATATCATCAGGAGGAGAGGAGGACTTTATATCATCAGGAGGAGGAGAGGAGGACTTTGTATCATCAGGAGGAGGAGAGGAGGACTTTATATCATCAGGAGGAGGAGAGGAGGACTTTATATCATCAGGAGGAGAGGAGGACTTTATATCATCAGGAGGAGGAGAGGAGGACTTTATATCCTCAGGAGGAGGAGAGGAGGACTTTATATCATCAGGAGGAGGAGAGGAGGACTTTATATCATCAGGAGGAGGAGAGGAGGACTTTATATCATCAGGAGGAGAGGAGGACTTTATATCATCAGGAGGAGGAGAGGAGGACTTTGTATCATCAGGAGGAGGAGAGGAGGACTTTATATCATCAGGAGGAGGAGAGGAGGACTTTATATCATCAGGAGGAGGAGAGGAGGACTTTATATCATCAGGAGGAGGATAGGAGGACTTTGTATCATCAGGAGGAGGATTTCTTAAAAAGAACTGTGCAGAACTTGCCTTAGAAACCTGGTGTTTTAAGTCCTCCTCAGGCTCACAGTGGTCCACTGACAGTCGTCTAAACATTCATGAGCACACTGCAAACAGGAAGTGCCAACAGCTGATTCAGCAAAGTTTTCATTTCATTTTGGGTATTTTTTCTGTTTTTTTTGGTTGTTTTTCCATTTTAAAACAAGTCAGAGACCTCCTGAGAGAGGCTGCGAACCTGAAAAGAGTGTGTGTGTGTGTGTGTGTGTGTGTGTGTGTGTGTGTGTGTGTGTGTGTAGAGGTGTATGTATGTGCGGTGAGTCACCCCGGGGAGTGTTGAAGTGTGTGTTGAGAGCCTTACATAAACATAGGGGTGGTAGCATTTGTTTACATAATGTTTGTTGGATATGGAAAGCGTCCTATACGTGGCGCTCACAGAGGAGTGTGTGTGTGTGTGTGTGTGTGCGGCGTGTTGTTGTCATGGCGGCGTGCTCGTGTGTGTGCAGGCGTTGGAGCAGCTGATGACGCAGCGCAGCATCAGACTGTGAGGGTCCGTTTGGTTTCAACACCACAGACGCTGGACACCTTTTCTTCAGCCTTTCTCTCTGGTGCTGCATCCTGATTGGTCGCAGGTGTTTCTGTCCTCGCTGATGTAACAGGGGTGGACAGAATAATAGGAACATCTGTCGGTGTGATGCAGTCACATCCGACAGCTGAATCAACACAGGTTGATTTCTGGATGTGCTGATTAAAAACAGCAGAGCCTGAACTGATTCTCAGCCTGACGATCACGTGACTGTTTCCTCTGAACTTCTCACAGTCGTCTGTCTTTCTTCTCCTCCTTCACGTCTTTCCCATCGTTTCCTTTCCAAACGCTCTCTCTCTCTTTCCTGTGTTTTCTGTTTTCCGATGAATATTTTTCCCTCAGATTTTCCTCGTACATCCGTCTTTCTCTCTCTGACGCCACTTCCTAATGACAGTGCCTC
>OZ023171.1:29185025-29312525 GCA_963678695.2 Diplodus puntazzo | reverse complement strand
TTCCAGGATTTTCACAAAATCCCACAACCTCAAGGACCAGTGGAAGTTTTCAATAATCCTGATGAAGAACATCGTGAACCACATCACAGATCCCCTTTGTCACCATTTGGTGAACCACTTGAACGTCTTCAGGGACCTCCACAGCTTCTTCAAATACACCTCAGGATCCTCTTCAAGGACTTTTACAACCTGCCCAAACATATCAGAGTCCCCCTGAAATACCAATGGAACCTCCTGAATGACCTCAAGAGCCCCATCAAATAGATGTGGAACCTCTTTCTGTTTTCCTTTTATATTTTATGTTTCTAAAGGAAGCTGAAATACTTCCCAAATACACCTGACCAAGAACCCCCAATAACCTGCTCAGGGACCTTTAAATCAGTGACATCCACAACCTCCCCAAATACATCAGGAACTTCCCAAAGGACCAATGAGACCCTTTACTGACTTGACTAGCACCTCTTCAAAAGCATCTGAAACCTCCTCACAGATCCATGGTTACTTCAGAAGAACCTCTTGAACCTCTTCAGCAGTGATGTGCACCAGGGGGGGGGCAGGGGGGGCAGCCGCCCCCCCTCATGGCCCTATTGTTGAAAAACGTGTGCTAAAGTGCCCTCCTGGGAAACAAAGAAGTGTGCCAAAGTGCCCTCTTGTTTGGCAAAACCCACTAACCTGCCCCCCTGGCTGGTTAAAACAAGATAAACTGGCCTCTTGGGAGCAAAAACGCACTAAAATGCCCTCTTAGGAGCAAAACCACGCGATAAACTGCCCTCTTGGGAGCCAAAACACGCGCTAAAGTGCCCTCTTGGAAGACAAAACGAGTGTTTAAGTGACCTCTTAGGAGCCAAAACACGCGCTTAAGTGCCCTCTTGGAAGTCAAAACGCTCGCTAAAGTGCCCTTCTTTTCGCCCCTGCCCTTCAAAAAGTCTGTGCACGCCACTGCTCTTCAGGGACCTTTGGATCCTCTTCAAGAACTTTCACCACCTCTACCAACACGCCAGGTTCTTTCTAATAGGAACTCTCCAATCACCCCTAGAACCCCAGGTGCATCTAGAACCTCCTCTCTGATCACTGGGACCCTTGAAAGGCTTCTTAAACCACTTTACAGACATTCACAGCCTCCCTGAATACACCAGGAACCCACTGAAGGACCAGAAGAACCGTTTGAACTACCTCTAAAACCTCAGGTGGATCCACGTCCTCCTCACAGATCCTTCGGACCTTTTGTTCTCGCTTTGTTTGATTTCTCAGAGCAGAATATTTTGGATCCTGATGAAGAAAGTAAAGCGTATTTAGGTGGCTGGTACCTGCGAGTGAGTACGAAAGAGGACCGTGAGATCTTAGTGAAGGTATGCGCTCTATAGTGTCACTCCGCTTTAATACGTGTTTTTATCAACATTTTTCTGATGCAACAAGCTCTGAAGGGACTTTTTCAATAAACTCACAGCAGTGATCATGTCAACGATCCGCGCCAGAACAACGACCGCGGAACTGGAAGCAGAACTGTCTCTGAGTCAGAGAGTGTCAGACACAAACAGCAGACGTGAACCGTGACTTCAGTTTGGGATTGATTTGTTCCTCAGAAAAACAAAAGTCAGCTCAGTGTTTAGTCTCCTGCTCGCCTCGCTCCTCCACACAAAGAGTTTCTGGGAGGGGAACAACCAAACCGAGCTGATCTGGAAATTCCTGCGCTGGATTGTTTTTTGAGCTTCAACCAGAGATGACTCACGGTGGGTGATGGCTGCACACACACACACACACACACACACACACACACACACACACACACACACACACACACACACACACACACACACACACACAGAACACAAACACACAATCACATACAGTAAACACAGCACACTGGATGTATGCATCAAGTCTCAGGCTGCTTTATTGCCTAAAGGAGGAAACTGCATAAAGAGACACTTCTTCCACGTTCAGCAGCGTTCAGTGCATTTTTTTCACGAGCTGAATAATCATATGTTAATATCTGACAGTGGGACCACATGTGGGACGCAGACTTCCACTCGTCCTTTAAATATGTGGATTTCATGATATTGCAGAGCTGCAGGGATGTGACGTGTTCCTGTAGCTAACCCTGCGGTCAGCATCGACCCTGCTTCCCTCCACAAAAAGCTTCAGGGACTTTTTAATTATTGCAGGACAACAATCTAAAGTTTCTGATCCTTCCAGGTTCTGTTCATCCAGATAATCTCCACAGATGAACACCACTTTGTGACTAAAAAGCTAATGTTAAGCTACAAACAGAGGACATCACAGTGTAGTGCTGCAGCTAAAAGGACCACTGCTCCTCCACTTTGGTCCAGACTGAAATATTCCTACCCGTGAAACCTCTCCAGATGATAAATCCTCCTGACTGTTATTTATTTGTTTTCAGTGGAACTTCTGTCTGGATGCTGTGAAGCTACATTCCCCAAAAAGGTAACGTGTTTATCTGTAGAAGTGATCTAATTTCACTGTAACTGAAAACACACTGAGTGATTAAAGTTTGGACTGAACACAGACTTTAATTCGATCTGGACTGAATCTGTTTGTTTCAGCTTTCGTAACTTCAACCTCTGACACGTAGCGACGGCCCTCCGAGCGAAGCCGCTGCTGACTGTTTGTATAAGTCATGTTTTTGTTTGTGCTGCAGAACAATGTGAGAAAATGAACGTCTGCAGCTTCGACCGTCTCACAGTAAACAAACACAGTCACTCATCAGCCGGAGCACTAACACATCAACACCCCAGCAGTAATTACACCAAACACACTTCCACGCAGCTGTAAACTGCGGTCAGAGCCGTGAGCTGACACTGTACCTGTCCAGCAGATAAACTGTCTACTCCAGTAAACAGAGACGGACTGAACCTCAGCGGCTACTGGTGGAAACTGGGGATGAAAATGAAGACGCAGTGAAAATGTACTGAATGAACCTTTAACATCAGTTGGTCTGTGAGCAGTTAGAGAGTCTGTGCTCGCCAAACCTCTGTGGTCTGAAGTCAGAGGCTCCTGTAATCACACCAGGACAACAACACACACCCCCACAAGTCTACCAGTGTGTGTGTGTGTGTGTGTGTGTGTGTGTGTGTGTGTGTGTGATTTCTTGTTAGAGGCCACATTACCTCATGCAGACAGAAACCTCACAATAAACAGTAAAGTCAGGATGCTGTTTTTCTTCCTATCACCTCTTTAACTACAGTCCAAACAGAAGCTTTCACAACAGAAAGTTCTGAACCAGTCCAAATGTTGCTCCTTATAAAACGTTATTTAGACCTGCTCGGAGAGACTTAATGAACAAGATGAATCGACAGCAACCAGCACCCACACTGATCACTCTGAGCTGGTTACTGTGAAGGGAAACAGAGACGTACCGAAGACCCTCCACAGTCCTCGAGTGTCTCAATCCAGATCCAACTTAGAGTTTAGTTTAAAAGTTCTGCATCTCTGTCCATCAAACATCTGATCACAAGCTGTGGATCAGTGTCAGTCCTCCTCCAGGACAGAAGGAGGTGGTGATGCCTCTTCAGACACACCTGGAACATCCTCAAGGACCCCTAGGATCCCCCCAAGGATCTTTGGATCCTCCTCAGGGACTTGAACAAATCTTCCATACGGACCAGTAGAACCTCCTCACAGATCCATTTTTACTTTTGAGGCACTGCTTGAACCTCTTCAAGTACGTTTACAACCTCCTCACATAAATCAGGAACTTCCTCAAAGGTCCAATAGAACCTCTTGGTTCTCTTGGCCTCTTGAACCTCATCAGGTATCTGGAACCTCCTCCCAGATCCATTTTCACTTTTGAGGGACCTCTTAAACCTCTTCAGGGTCTTCCACAACCTCATCGAAATACACATGAAACCTGCTCAAGGACACCTGTATCATCCTAAAAAACCAACCCCCCCAAAGGACCAACTGAACTCATCAAGGTCCTCTAGAACCTCATCAAATACATCTGGAACCTCCCCTCAACATCTGTGACATTTTAAAAGACCTGTTGAACCTCATCAAAGTCCATTACAGCCTCTTCAAATACAAACCGAACCACCCAAAGGACCTTTAGAACCTCATCAAATACAGTAAACCTGGAACCTCCTCAAGGACCCCTAGAACCTCCTCAGGGACCTTTGGCTTCTCTCTAAGAACTGTTACAACCTCCCAAAATACATCAGGAACCTGCCCAGAAGACAAATGAGACTTCACAAGGACCTCTAGAACCTAAACATCTTTAACCTCTTCAGGGACGTCCACAGCCTCGTAAAACACACCGTGGACCTTCTCACGGACACCTAGAACATCCACAAGGACCTCTGGATCTTCTTTATGGACTTTTCACTGGGGGGAGAAGAAGCAGGTGGTGACGCACCTTAAGCTGTTTGGTTACTGACAAAAACACAAGAAGAAGAAGAAGAACTTCTGCGAGCACCCACTTCAGACGCTTCAGGAGCACGAGCTAAAACTTTTAGCTTAGCTTAGGATGTGGAAACAGCTAAAAGACGTGAATACTGGACGTCAATCCATCAGGTGACACATACACGACCCCAGAAGAAAGATCACGTTAATGAACCACCTGATGAGCCAATAGCATGTCAGAGGTGCCAGTCAGCTTGCTGCAGAGTCTTTCTGCCCCCTAGTGGAACCTGCAGCTTTAACATCGAGGTTAAAGTTGAGGAAGGAAAGAAATAACATCAGACTGACTGCAGTGTTTCAGTGTTTTTGTCCTGGTTGACAGGTAATAACAACAAAGGTGTGGCCTGCTCTAATACCGCACACACACACACACACACACACACACACACACACACCTGGTGTAATGAAGCCACAGGTAGCAGCACGTCTCTGCTGTCTCTTGTTTTATTTTAGCAGCCACCCACTCGTTACCTCACTGACTGTGTGTGTGTTGCATCATCAGGATTCCCCCCAGGAACGAACTCCTGCCAGCGTTCAGCAGCGTGGGTGTGACACAGAAACACACACACACACACACACATCATGACTAACAGCAGTCGACCATGATGCATGTGTGTCATCTCAGACAGCCCGGACTCTGTCTGAAGTCAGGGGTCAGACTGGTGTTGCTTCACACTCGAGGCGTTTCGTCAGATCAGTCTAGTCTCATTAGTTCAGGTTTTGAGGTTTCTGTTTCCAGCTGAACCACCTAATGTGTCGGTTGACTATATGCACAATTTAGATATTTCTTGTTTGTCGAATAGAAAGGATTTTCTTCCGTTAGTCGTGAGCAATAATTCTACATCTGTAAGGAGGCAGCTCTTTATATGATGCATGAGCTGAGAATTCCTGTAATAGTTCTACAGAGTCGACACAATATCCACGAGATTCGTTTAGAGATTTGCTTTAAAAGGAACTGAAATCTTGTGTTTCAGTTAAGCTTCTCACCTGGCTGCTGTGGTGTACAGGTGATGTCACTGTGGGGCTCAATGTTACGCAGCACAAGTTTCATTACAAGTTTCGGAACAACACAGTTGTCATTTTCCCGCCCAGCACTCGATGCGAAATTCCTTTGAGTGCAATATTTTCAACTTGTCTTAATTTAGTGTCTATTCATTAACTTTGTATTTAATCTAGACGAGCAAATGATTTGACTTGCATTTGGTCTGAATGCCCCATAAAAGCTGCAGTTTTAAACTTGACAGGAAAGAGGAAACTGCACACAAAGAGAGTCAGACAGTGATCTTCAGAAATACATCTTTCTAGTCAGCTCTGATGGAGCTCGGGATTCATCAGGAGGACAGCTGCTTTACTCCTGAATATTTCACTGTACGAACTGAACTTGAATTTTTAGATGTGTGGAAGAACTCAGAACAATGTGGGCATGTCAGAGAGTAAAATACTGTTACGTTAAGCTGCTGTGTCTCTTGAGCAGCTGCTGGAGGATCTCTGGAGGAAATTAGATTAATATTTTTCACATTAAAGGTGTATTAGTTCAACTATGCACAGCCCATCCGCTATTAATCAGAATGATTGATGTTTTTATGACCAGTTCTGGCTGATGGTGCATCATTACTACACACACAGGGATGCACAGCAACACTCTGTGATGAATATCAGCAGAGGATTGGGAGGTAATCTCCAGGTATTTCATCCTTCAGATGACATGGTTTAATTTATGTTACACTCAAAACACACCCATGACCAATTAAGGGACTAAATACAACCACTTTACAGCATTCTTTGCGGCAAATTATGCATTGTAACTAGCAAAAGGGAAGTTGGACATTGCACATGGTATTGAATTATCAAAACCATGTGCACATTCACTCAGAGGAGAAACACACTAAGACTTTAAACCAGATCGGACAGAGACATCTTCGTTCAGCCTGTGAGAAACAGAAGACTTCACTGTATAAATCATTCATCAATCAATCATAAGCTTGTAGAAAAGCAATGAAGGTCAGGTACACGTCAAAGATTCAAGTCATTACAAAGTGCTCAACATGTGCAGCTGTGCAGCTCATCTGCAACATAAGAGACTGCAGATGTAACGCACATATTCCTGCTTCTGTTTGAAAAAAAAAGGTTGCATTTCTTCTACGACCTGCTTCATTCAGAAGAATTAGCTTTTAATCACGATTCTACCTCAAAGGCTTTACAGGCTTTATTTTCATGTGATCTTTGAAAGTTTTCTGAGGGAGACAGAGACAAAATCACGGGCTGCAGTACCGAATTTATGAACCTCTCAAAATAAAAGCAGCAGAAACAAGAAGGTCTTTTGTCATTTTGGAGGTCTGAGAGTCCATAAAAATAGCTGTGACGTTTCTGAGGAGAAATGAAGCTGCTCTACTGTCTCCGTGAGCAGCTTCTGATAACTGCAGTGAATCTTAGTTGTTGAGGACTGAAAGACAAATTCGTGTCCCACAGTTGAGGCAAAAACAAAAAGACAAAGCTCCAGAATAATTGCACAAGTTGATTTTTCACTCTTAGTTTGATCTGGAACACTGAGTTACAAACATCACACAGAGTACAAGTACACTTACTTTCTCTGACTTTCTCAGCGTGATTCAGACAATTACTCATGGCTCACACGTGTGTGTGAGTGTGTGTCTTTATGTGTGTGTGTGTGTGTGTGTGTGTGTGTTACCAGGTCATACTGTTTGTCTGGCCGTCTGTGTGTTTGTGCGTGATGATGTGATGCGTGGGCGGCTCGACATCAGTGTGTGTGTGTCAGTGTGGGCTGTACTCGAGGTAAAGGCGGCATCTCCAAGAACAGTCTGTCGGAAAGTGTGTGTGTGTGTGTGTGTGTGTGTGTGTGTGTGTGTGAGACAGGTTACTTTGGTAGAGCGACACAGAGACTGACAGAGAGAGAGAGAGAGAGACCAGCACCTATAGACGATGCCTCGCCCGACATAAGAGTGTGTGTGCCTCCGACCCTCTGATCCATCACACCCTGAACACACACACACGTCTAGACAGACCATCTGACCAATGCACATGCATACTGTACACACACACACATTAACACACACACTCACACAGATGGCCAGACGGATCACGTGGCAAAAACACCTAAAAATATTGAAGCTCACATGAAAACTGATTGGAGAGAGAACCAAACAAACGAGCAGATCGACTGATACTGCAGCAGCAGAAGTGTGACTGTACACGGAAGTCACAGGAAAAACAGAACAAAAAATCCAGTTGGTGTTTGTCCTTTTCATTTATCTTCATCCGTACAGTTTGTTCCACCTGAGACCGTTGGTCCAGCCTGTGCTGCATCAAGCAGGAAACAGCGAACACACTCGCCCATAAGAGGGCTGATATGAATAAAATATAAATGTCATATAAATGTAAAGTTTGCTTTCACATCTGGCGGCTGCTAAACAAACGGAGAAGACGTTGGACTACTGCCGTCAGTGTGTTGGGACGTTTCTCCACTCACATATACCTGCTGAACCACCAAGTTAACTCTAAAATGTCATTTATTACATACTACTACTCAATTGAAAGTGTCTTTAAAATACTGCTGTCCGTGCAGTAATGATTACACTTCTTTACTTTTACCAAAATAACTGCAGAAGGACGACTGGATGTTATAACTGGATTATTGTTTGTCCACTACAGCCTCGTATAAATCTGCTCTCAGCCGGCCTCCTGATAAATCCTGAGCTCCACCAGAGCTGTCTGAAAATATTTATTTCAGAAGATAAAAGTTCATCTGGCTCTGGTTCTTCTGGAGAGTTTCCTCCGTCATGTCAAGCTTTAACAGGTTGCTAGCTGCCTGGTGATTTTTACATTGAAGTTTTAATGCGTTGCCAGAGTAAAAGTGTTATATTACTTTAACATGCACTTTTGTACCACGTTAGGCCCAACACAGTGAACATTATCAACACGCTGGCCTCGTCACACAGCTCACACACACACAGCTCAGCTTGGTACAGGGAAATATTTTGGAGTAAAGCAGCTGTCCTCCTGATAAATCCTGAGCGCCATCAGAGCTGTCCAAGAACATTTATCTGAGAAGATAAAAGATTAATTGTGATTCTTCTGCAGAGTTTCATCTGTCCTGCCAGCCGCCCGGTGGGTCTTAATGTCAGGCGGTAACACACCACTGGACATAGTAGCTGTAATAAGTTTAACACGTGAATGTGATGAAATGTGTTCCCCTCAGGATGAATTGTAATAACTTCTGTAATCACCATCATCAGGTCAGATCAACATGTGAATGTGTCCAATACTTTGATTTATGATCGTGAACCTGCAGAACTGATGGCAGCCAGCTGCTCTGTGTTTACTGACATCAGCTAATGTTAACATGCTAACAGACTTTGTGTTTACTGAATTACTGAATATTACATCTGCTTACCGTCATCATGTTAGTGCTCTTTTCCCATATTTATGCTAAGATATGCTCCCAGATGCTGGCTGGTCACAGGAGGCGCTATGGCCTCAAAATCACATCTTCATTTATTAAATCTCCTCAGAAGCTTGTCGTAAATACTCAGACTGGACAATATCAGGATATTTTTTAATGAATAACTCAAGATCAATATGAGCCTTGAGACAACTCACACATGCTGCAGAAACCAGCCTCTTCAGAATAAAAGCTGTGGCTTCTCTGTCAGAGTTTCCTGAGTGAAACATCAGCTTCAACCTGCAGAACATTAAACTCAGTTCAGTCACATTCCTGTCGTTCAGTACATTCCTCTGCAGGTTAACAGATCCCAGACCAGCCTGGACATGTGGGAGCTGAGGAGATGATTTATCATATTAACAATGTGACATTTAGAGCAGAGAAACAGAGGGAGAGGAAAACGCTCGATGTTTACAGTGGAGAGTTCTGCTCAACACTGAAGGTTTTATTCTCCAAATGTCGACTCACCGGATCAATAAAATGTGCTCATCACAGCTCAGACATGTTTTAGATCGCTCCGTCTCCTCCACTCGCTCACAGACTCACAATATTTAACCTGTGATGGTCTGTGGGCTCATGGGAAACGTTGTTCATGGAAAGCAGCAATAAAACAAAAATACTGAATCAACAATTTTAGAATGTTTTTCAGAAAACTGACGTCTTTCTGCACAAATGAAGCCACACAACGTCTCACAGAGTGAATGATCCCTTAATGTGATCTTAATGAATATTATAGTTAGAAATGTCAGTGGGATTTTCAGTGGACTGTTACCAGACACAACTGGTTTGTTGCAAAAAAAAATAGTTGTACTCATTTTTCTAGTCTCACTTGTTGTGACCTTCAGTAAAGTTGGAATGACATTCACAGATTACAGGATCAGTGACTCATCCGACAAACGTCCAAACACAAACGCTGCCTCATTCATTCATCAGTGACGACGAGCTACGAGCTAATATTCGTCCAGACGAGCAGGACGAATGACTTTCTTCTCTGCGTGCAGCCGGCGGTCGGGCTGACGTGGTCTCTTATCGTTAACACTGCAGATTAAATCCTGGACTACAAAACTTCACCTGACTTTCCATCAGCAGGGAGGGATGACATGATGACTGCAGTCTGTTTGTCGTCATCATCATCTTTAAGTTCTGTGTCTGCTGGTGTGATGATGAAGGATCTCTCTCTCTCTCTCTCTCTCAGCACTTCCTGTCAGTCTCAGACCGCCGCCGGCCACACGGCCTCATGGGAAACCCAGCGGTCGCCCTCGGCCAATCAGACTGATTGTATCTGACATCTCCTGCCTGAGAACGCTGTGCTCCTCCACCGGTGTGTGTGTGTGTGTGTGTGTGTGTGTGTGTGTGTGTGTGTGTGTGTGTGTCCTCAGTGGCGGCGACAGTTCGTCCAAATGTGAGCTACCATTTTTTAAAATATTTGCAGAAATCATTTAAAGGTCAGTGCTGATTATGTCTCAGGTATCTGTACTGTGCCTGAGTATCTGTGTGACTTCTCCTCTCTACATCTGAACTTTCTCCTCCTCACAGCTTCAGAACAGCCTCGTTACTTTAGTTTGATGCCTCTGAGGTGAATTCTGGGTTCTTGTCATTGTTAGCCGTAAGAAGCCGTAAACAGACAGAGAGGGAGACTGGAATGTGGAGAAAAGGCGTGTTAGTGTCTCGTATCTGCAGAGAGTTTCTGATTTTCTCTCTTTGTTGCTGCTCGGGACGCTTTACCAACCCAACATGTGTCTGTTTGACGTCCTGGGAATGAGACTCAACAATCAGCTGTCTTTGTGGTGCGTTCAGGAACAGCTGGGACAAATCCTACTGATTCTACCTTTAACTTTAATAGTCTTTGAATTCTATTAATATGACGTGAGCTTCAGTTAGCTTTGACCACAAATGTCCTTCAGAGGGAGACTTTTTACTCTGACACTCTGAGTACATGTCAGAGCCTGTAATCTATTACTTTACTGGAGGAAACAAGCTGGATCAGAACTTCTACTTTTACCAGAGTCTGTTTTCACACGAGTACCTGAACGTCTCCTGGAGAAACTTTCCTGTATGTTTTCTTGCTGTTCAGCTGAGCAGCTTTTCTTCTTTCTGCCAGCTTCATGTTTCTCCTCCTGGTTGTAGTTTGTTCAGCAGCTTCAGCTCCATCTGAACTCCACTGACATGTTCAGTTCCAGGTTCTTTGTTCCTCGCTGTGTTTCTGCTGACGACGAACATTGTCGTCGTTGAGTTGTCTGCGATTTGATTTACGGTGGGAACGCTTCGCTCCTCTCCTCCGCCTCCCTCGCTCCTCATCCGTCCGTCCTGCAGAGACGTTTTTCAGTGTCGTTCTCCTTTTAAATGTCAGCGTGCAGAGCCATAAAACATCTGCCTGAACACACACACACACACACACGCACACACACACACCCACACAATGGCTTCAGCCTGCTAATGCTTCTATAAGGCTCGTGGGGTTTGTGGGGTCAAGGTCTTCTGTGTGTCTTTGTAGGAAATTCAGGTGAAATTTACCGTCTTTGTTGCTCTCAGACTGAACTGCAGCTACAGCAGAGGGGAAGCCCTGCAGTGTGTGTGTGTGTGTGTGTGTGTGTGTGTGTGTGTGTGTGTGTGTGTGTGTTGCACAGAAAATGAGTTTTAAACTGAATTACAGAGACGTGCATTTTTTTTTAAAACTAATAATTTGTGGGTTTGTTTTCAGTTAAATTCGTTTTTTTTCCATAATCAGTCTCAGATAAGTGGAACATTAACAGATAATATTATATATTATTACAGACGTTGACCTCTGACCTTTATGGCCTTATGGACCAGGCAACGTTTGGAGCGGTTAAAATTAAAAGTAGTTTTTTTAGCGGAATATTTACTGCAAATAAAAACACAGATTAAGTCATTTGCCCCCCAAAACAAAGATGGCCGTACCTTTTTCAGCCCTGAGGTGTGTCTTCAGGTTCTTAGACTGCAGACGGACTATCAGTCAGGCTGATGTCTGAGACTTTGTGGCCGTGTTCACGGGATGTCAACGAGTCTTGAGGGCTCCAAACTCGCAATGGATCCAGCCCACAACGACCCTCGAGGACTAACAGAGAGTCCGCTTCCCTGACTTAAATATCCACAGTTCATTGTGATATGTATGGGTGTGATGTTGTCAAAGTTATGTGTAGAGCAAATTACTTTATTGAAACGTTACTTGAATCGTGCAGGCCAGAATTATTTAACTCCATCATGACACTGAAACATGAAGCAGAAAAGGTTTTAAAGGTCAGTAAATTACTTTTATTTGTGGTCTTCAGCCTGTCAGCGGTACATTCGGTGATACTCTGGGTTCTTTGGTTCATATTCGTTCTAAGGTTGGTTGGTAATGGTTTGAGTTGGTTTATTATTGGGAATTGGTGGTTGAAGTTGGGAGGCTTTGCTCTAAACTCAGTTATAAGTCTCAACAAGCCATTCGATGGTCCAAACTGGGTGGTCAGAGGTCGTAAGTGTGTGTGTGATGGTTTAAAATGAGATTATAACAGACTTAGTTGGCTGCTTGATGATCTGAGCTGGAAATTCAATGACATTTAATGTAGAGGAGACGCGGAGCGTCCATCAGCTCATCCATATACAGTCAGATTCGGATGGTCAGGATACAGAAACGTGTAGAAGAAAAAGGTTACAAAGGTCAGTCAGTTGATTTTGTTTGTAGTCGTCAGGCCTTTTTGTCAGCAGAACATTTGCCTCATGATCTCATGCACTCGCAGACTTGACCTGATGACAGTGAACGCCTCACAGGTACAATCAGCGGACCTTAAATCTGAACCGTACACAGACGGGTTTGATGCTGAATGAGCTGGACACAAAGGAAGAACAGGAAGTTAGAAAGACACGAAGAGAGTCGGGATGATCAGAGGAAAAGGAAAGAGAGAGACAAAGAAAGAGTGAAGGGAGTGTTTGAGGTGAGAGGATGAATCAGTGTGAGCTGAGGAGCTCCAGGTAGACGAGTTCTCTGACCGACGCTAATTACTCACATTCACAGAAAAAGTGTTCCTCGAAAAACCTTCTTCTCCCCGACGTCATCCTGCTGACATTATGTTAAAGACTGTGAATGAACAGGAAGAACGTATAGATTCAGTGTGTGTGTGTGTGTGTAGGAACAGGACAGGATAGCATGTAATAATAGCATAATTGACTCATGAAGAAGGCACTCAAAGGCATTTCAGTCCTCTGACGCACCGCAGTGTGTGAATAGAATTAGCTGCGTGTTTGCGTTAATAAAAACGAACGGAAGTATGACAGAAAGTCTGACGGATCAATACATTTAAACATTAATGATGATGACGCATCGACGACTGCCTCCGACATAATTGGACCTGCTCTCCGTCTGTTGTTCACTTAACAATACACAGAAAAAGACACATTAACGTCATCACCTCCACGCGTCCGTCCACCTGCTGCATCACTGCAGTCTTAAAGAAAACGTAGATGATCGTCTCAGATGGACGTTTGTGTGTTTAATGGCCTCAGCTGTGTGTTCGGTGGTCTGAGCTCAGCAGTTAAAGCTGTAAAGTGGAACTTTGATGGTCTAACTTTGGTGTTTAATGGTTGAAAGTAAGTTTCAATGATCTAAACTTCGGGATCTTTGGTCAGACATGGACCGTTCTGGTCTTAGATTGCAGTGGAATGGTTTTATTATTGGTCACAGGTGGTTAAAGCTGTGAAGCCTACGCCATGTTAGTCTCAACAGACCAGTTAATGATCCAGACCGGCTGTGTTGGTACAATGGTCCAAACTTGGTGTGTGTGATGGTTTAAGTTGAGTATAACAGACTTAGTTGTGATCTGAGCTGGAAGTTCAGTGGTTTAAAAAAATATTCAACGGTTTAAGGTCAAGGAGCAGAATGAAAGAGGTCAACAATCCTGTAGGTTCTGACATGCATTATTGTCTAAGATGAGCAGTGGGTCGTTTAACCTGGTTCTGGTGGTGTCAGTACACTATGTAATGGTTGAGTTTGGTTATCTGATGGTCCAAACTGTGAATTCTGAACTGTTGGATGGTCTCAGGTGGATCTTGGTGGTCTAAGACAGTATGTGATGGGCTAAAGTCAGTGTTTGGTGGTCTCAGTCGGCCACCTGATGATTGGAGCTGGATGGTTGCTGGTCAGGTTCTGATGATGTCATCTGGCGGTCCACCAGTACAAACTGGTTGTTGGACAGTGTCATCAGGGGCTGACGGAACTCACTTCCTCTCTCTGACTTGAACGTGTGCTATCAGAGACTCACGGATCACCGTGTTCCTCTTCCCTCACCTCAGGTGTCACCTGTGGACCAATCAGAGCTCTTCTCTCTCCGTGGTGGAGGAGTGATGATGGATGAATCACAGAGCGACGATCGGACGACTGAAGATGAAGGTGATTGTTTCATCCAGCAAAGAGCGAGAAGCTGTGAGGGAGAGTTATTACCACGGTGATGAGACAGGAAGTGTGTGCGTGTGTGTGTGTGTGTGTGTGCATGTGTGTGTGTGTGTGTGTCTTGCCATATAATGTAATGTAACGATGTTATAAATGATAGAGACACTGAGAGATGATTGGACATGAACTTTGTGACATGAACTACAATAGAAGCTCATTAAAGCTCGTTTGACGTCAGTTTTATCTGCACGTGTATGAAAGACACACACACACATAGACAGACACACACACACACACAGACACACACACACACACACACACACACAGACACACTTCCTGTCTCATCGCCGTGGTAATAACTCTCCCTCACAGCTTCTCGCTCTTTGCTCGATGAAACAATCACCTTCATCTTCAGTTGTCCGATCGTCGCTCTGTGATTCATCCATCATCACTCCTCCACCACGGAGAGAGAAGAGCTCTGATTGGTCCACAGGTGACACCTGAGGTGAGGGAAGAGGAACACGGTGATCCGTGAGTCTCTGATAGCACACGTTCAAGTCAGAGAGAGGAAGTGAGTTCCGTCAGCCCCTGATGACACTGTCCAACAACCAGTTTGTACTGGTGGACCGCCAGATGACATCATCAGAACCTGACCAGCAACCATCCAGCTCCAATCATCAGGTGGCCGACTGAGACCAAACACTGACTTTAGCCCATCACATACTGTCTTAGCCCACCAAGATCCACCTGAGACCATCAAACAGTTCAAAATTCACAGTTTGGACCATCAGATATTCAAACTCAACCATTAAACAGCGTACTGACACCACCAGAACCAGGCAGACCCATAAATATCACAATTAAATGTCAAAACTGACCCGACAGGATTGTTTTCCTCTTTCAGACTGTCACAATCTGATTTTAAACCAATGAAGGTCTAAATTAACAGCCAGTCCGGACCATGAGGCGTCCTGCTGAGACCACCACTAACTGCTGTAGTCACTGTAACTCAGACCTTTGACCCAAACCGTGTCTACATTAAACCAGTGGATTCCCAAGTTGGACCATTACATTCCATTTTAAACCATCTCCCGTCAGCTGCAGACCACTGAGCCCCATCCTGAGACCACCAGCCCAACCTCCAACCAGCCGTAGCCAAGTTTAAACCATCGCATTCCAGCTGAAACCATCGCATTCTAGCTGAAACCATCACATTCCAGCTGAAACCATCACATTCCAGCTGAGATCATCACTGCTCGTCTCTGACCAATTAACTTATTACCAACTTCAGTCGTTATAAGTGGGAGAAATCTTCCGTCGGGTCGTCTCTCGTCGTCCCGGCTGAACAGGTTCTGCAGCTGCTGTAAAGATTAGCTCTACATGTGGTTTGAAACTTTACAAAGTGATGGAGCATCTTTGATGATGGTGCACTTTAATGAATGAATCCTCAGATCTCAGGGCTGTCGGACGGAGCAGAGACGAATCAACAGGTGAAGCACAGGTGTCATACAGTGACTGCTTCAGTCTCAGCCAATCACGTTCATCCGTGGACCTGACTCCTCCTCATGCTGCAATGTTTTACTGCAGGAAGTGACAACGGTCAAAGATCAACACTTCAGGAAACTGTGTGTGTGTGTGCGTGTGTGTGTGTGTTAGTGTGTGTGTGTGTGTGTGTGCGTGTGTGTGTGTGTGTGTGTGTGTGTGTGTGTGTGTGTGTGTGTGTGTGTGTTGGACGTGAAGCAGGCAGGTTATGTAAGTGTTCAGGTGTTTATTAATCCGGTGGAAACTGAGAGGCTGAGCAGATGATCAGAGTGAAGACTCCTGAGGTGCTAGTGTGTGTGTGTGTGTGTGTGTGTGTGAGAGAGAGAGAGTGTGTGTGTGTGTGTGTGTGTGTGTGTGTGTGTTGCTCCGTGGAGTCATTTCCTCATGGTGAGAATCATCCTTTATTAAACACTTTAATCCTATTTTGACGACTCTGCAGAGTAAAACGATAGCAGGCCAGGAAATTAAACAGACGACACACAACAGAGTGTGTGTGTGTGTGTGTGTGTGTGTGTGTGTGTGTGTGTGTGTGTGTGTGTGTGTGTGTGTGTGTGTGTGTGTGTGCAGGAATGTGTTGGCTGACTCTTCAGCAGCAGGGTGATGGATGCGATGGATGAACACAGTCTGTTTCACAGGCCTCTTTCTGCGTCTGATCATCAGATTTCTATATTTTTATTGTTCCAGTGTGAATCTGGTCCTGATGCAGCCGGGACGCTCGACCTGTACGAGTCCTGCCGGGACTAAACTTAAATACATGAGGGTGCCACTGGGCCTGAATTTAAAAAAAAAAGAATTCATTCATCAATTCATGAACGTCATGAAAAATAAAACAGCAGTCAATGATTTGTATTAAAACATAAGACAGCTGATTGTTGAGTCTCATTCCCAGGACGTCAAACAGACACATGTTGGGTTGGTAAAGCGTCCCGAGCAGCAACAAAGAGAGAAAATCAGAAACTCTCTGCAGATACGAGACACTAACACGCCTTTTCTCCACATTCCAGTCTCCCTCTCTGTCTGTTTACGGCTTCTTACGGCTTTTACGTCTTTGTCTCGTCTCGCTGCGTCTGCCGTGCGTGATGTGCTCTGATTGGTCCACATCAGTCTGCTGATGCTGGGAAATAACAAGAATCCAGAATTCACCTCAGAGGCATCAAACTAAAGTAACGAGGCTGTTCTGAAGCTGTGAGGAGGAGAAAGTTCAGATGTAGAGAGGAGAAGTCACACAGATACTCAGGTACAGATACTGAACAGTCAGGAAGTATTTGTATTCTCACATCTGGATTTATGATAATGATTGTTTCTCAGCTCTGATCCTCTGTGAGCATCTGCAGCTGTGGATCACAGATTCATGTCGCTGACGTTTCATCAGCTGATAATGTCTCTGGTGTTTTCAGTCGGCGCCGCTCCAACACTTGTTGAATTGGTCCAACCGGCAGCCGTCAGTGCTGCAGCGTCAGTCCGTCTGCGGCGTCAGTCCGTCTGCGCCGTCAGTCCGTCTGCAGCCGTCAGTCCGTCTGCGCCGTCAGTCCGTCTGCGGCGTCAGTCCGTCTGCAGCCGTCAGTCCGTCTGCAGCCGTCAGTCCGTCTGCGCCGTCAGTCCGTCTGCGGCGTCAGTCCGTCTGCGGCCGTCAGTCCGCGTGCAGCCGTCAGTCCGTCTGCGCCGTCAGTCCGTCTGCGGCGTCAGTCCGTCTGCGGCGTCAGTCCGTCTGCGGCCGTCAGTCCGTCTGCGGCCGTCAGTCCGTCTGCGCCGTCAGTCCGTGTGCAGCCGTCAGTCCGTCTGCGCCGTCAGTCCGTCTGCGGCGTCAGTCCGTCTGCGGCGTCAGTCCGTGTGCAGCCGTCAGTCCGTCTGCGCCGTCAGTCCGTCTGCGGCGTCAGTCCGTGTGCAGCCGTCAGTCCGTCTGCGGCGTCAGTCCGTCTGCAGCGTCCTCTCTGCTCCAAGGTCGTTTTATTTCTGACCTTCAGTCTGTTATCACACGGTGTCGAACCTCTGCTGCTTATCTCCATCGTCATTCCAGGAGTGGAACGTAACTCAAGGACTCACGAGGTCCTTCAGACCTTCTGCTTCATGACAGAGCAGAGTTACAGCACACACACACACACACACACACACACACACACACACACACACACTGAGGCCAGGGTCAGGCTGAGTTATCAGTCCTGTTGAGTCTTGAGAGTCGCTGTGGAGGACAGAACCGGGCCGAAGGATATCACTGTCACTGATAGGAGCTGTGTGTGTGTGTGTGTGTGTGTGTGTGTGTGTGTGTGTGTGTGTGTGTGTGTGTGTGTGTGTGTCAGACCTTGACAGCTCTCTGCTCTGCGGCGTCAGCATTAGCTACATTCACTGAGATGTGCTGAAACTGATTTTCTGATGGGAGATTATTTATTTATTTCATGTTTGCAGGCGTGCGGTTCTGTTCTGGTTCTGAGCAGCAGTGAGTCTATCAGAAACATTCTCCCTGCTGCTGAGCGGACTCGTCCGTATAAATGTGTTACATGCATGTGACGTCTCACGGTGGGAGAACACGGTGGAGGGGAAGCATTGTATGCAGAGATGATTTACGGCGCTCGGGGAGCTGAGATGAGTTTTCAGTTCTCAGCAGCAGTCGGGGAGTCGCAGCAGTAAATATACAGACCCGACAGCAGGAATCCCTCCGGACCGCAGGACAGGAAGCACGGACGGCTGGACAGGAACCAGCCGATCCGGACTGTAGCCTGTACGTAGAGACGAAGAACATGAAACAAGACCAGCGACCATCACCAGGTTCTCCAGACTGCAGAACATCTGGAGCAGATCTGGTGGAAGCATCAGAACAAACAGAACTCAGAACTTCCTGTTGAGTTCTACCTGCAAGTGTCGTCCTGAGGGCGGCGCTACAGGATCCTCAGGTACTTCGAGTCTGAAGGGTTCATCCGCCAGGAGACATGACAACAGTAGCTCAGTAGAGAGTATACCTCCACCCAGTCCAGCAGGCCCGGATACCTGTGAACGTCTTCACATCAGCATCATGTTGATCGATCCAGAATCAGTTAAACATGTCAAAACTCACGCTGTGAAAGAAAGAGTCCAGATTCCTGGATCCTCCATCCAACAAACCAACCAACTCTAATGTTCTAAAGAGTTCTTCTGGTTCTGTTGGGTCTGGTTCTCAGACTTCCTTCCTCTCTGACTCTCCTGAAGTTCCAGACAGACGAGCAGATGAACCTCAGCGTCACCTCGAGGACTCTGGAGGATTTCTCTGCTGGAGCTCTGATGATAGAACAGATGGTTCTGTCTTTGTCACCAAAAGTTCTGTATCAGAACCGTCCCACACCCTGTCAGTACTGAGTGATGTGGGTCAGCTCTGGAGCTGTTGTGAACCACACTGAACCCGGCTGATGACTAACAGTAACCTCTGCTGCTGCTGCTGCTGCGGTTCTGTTGGGCTTTTTGCTTGTTTCACTGTAATGATGGTGACTAATCTAACGGGCTGGACCTTCCAGCGCCGAGCGAGCCGGCTGGTGATTAACCAATTAAGACATTATTATCCCTCATCATGCCTCAGCAGCAGAACGCTCCCCTGCTCACCCTGCCTCACTGAGAGGAGGAGGAGGAGGAGGAGGAGGAGAGGGAGGAGAGGAGGAGGAGAGGGAGGAGGAGAGGGAGGAGGAGGAGGAGGAGAGGGAGGAGGAGGAGCAGGAGGAGGAGGAGGAGGAGGAGGAGGAGGAGGAGAGGGAGGAGGAGGAGAGGGAGGAGGAGAGGGAGGAGGAGGAGAGGGAGGAGAGAGGAGGAGGAGGACGAGAGGGGGAGGAGGAGGAGGAGAGGGAGGAGGAGGAGAGGGAGGAGGAGAGGGAGGAGGAGGAGAGGGAGGAGAGAGGAGGAGGAGGACGAGAGGGGGAGGAGGAGGAGGAGAGGGAGGAGGAGGAGGAGGGAGGAGAGGAGGGAGGAGGAGAGGAGGAGGAGAGGGAGGAGGAGGAGAGGGAGGAAGAGGAGGAGGAGAGGGAGGAGGAGGAGGAGGAGGAGGAGGAGGAGGAGGAGAGGGAGGAGAGAGGAGGAGGAGGAGGAGGAGGAGGAGGAGAGGGAGGAGGAGGAGGAGGAGGAGGGGAGGAGGGAGAGGGAGGAGAGAGGAGGAGGAGGAGGAGGAGGGAGAGGAGGAGAGGGAGGAGGAGAGGGAGGAGAGAGGAGAGGGGGAGGAGGAGGAGGAGAGGGAGGAGGAGGAGGAAGAGAGGGAGGAGGAAGCGGAGGAAGAGAGGGAGGAGGAGGAGAGGGAGGAGGAGGAGGAGGAGGAGGAGAGGGAGGAGGAGGAGAGGGAGGAGGAGGAGGAGGAGAGGGAGGAGGAGGAAGAGGAGCAGGAGGAGAGGGAGGTAGAGGAGGAGCAGGAGGAAGAGAGAGAGGAGGAGGAGCAGGAGGAGAGGGAGGAGGAGGAGAGGGAGGAAGAGGAGCAGGAGGAGGAGAGGGAGGGTGGAGGAGGAGGAGGAGGAGGAGGAGGAGGAGGAGAGGAGGAAGGAGGAGGAGGAGAGGGGAGGAGGAGGAAGAGGAGCAGGAGGAGAGGGAGGTAGAGGAGGAGCAGGAGGAAGGAGGAGGAGGAGGAGGAGAGGGTGGAGGAGGAGGAGGAGGAGGAGATGGAGAAGGAGGAGGAGGAGAGGGAGGAGGAGGAAGAGGAGCAGGAGGAGAGGGAGGTAGAGGAGGAGCAGGAGGAGGAGAGGAGGAGGAGAGGAGGAGGAGGAGCTGTGGTGTGGTAAATGGTGAAACACCGTAAAAGAAGAAGAAGCTGCTGATGGAGGAGGTGAAGGAGGTGAAGGAGGAGGAGAGAGGAGGAGGAGGAGAGGGAGAGAGGAGGAGGAGGAGGAGGAGGTGAAGGAGGTGAAGGAGGTGAAGGAGGTGAAGGAGGAGGGAACAGACGGTCGTTCACTGACGGAGACGTTCTGGTGTCAGAGTCTGAGACCAGAGAAACTTCAGAACCTGCAGACTGATTAATGCGACCGGCTGATGGACTCTGGCTTTCCACAGACCTGAGGTCAGAGTTTATAGATCACACTGATCGTTACGGTCGATGGAAGTCAGCAGCAGGCTGAAACACAGACCTGAGACCTGAGACCTGAGACCTGGAGGAGGATCAGCCGAGTCTCTGCTTCAGGTCTTCGTGGTTATTGATCCTTCGTGCAGCAGCTGCTGTAACACAGTAACTGTGCAGACAAACATCCTCTTCTCCTGTCGACTCCTCCAACAGTCGCACTGCTACTTTGTTGGTGTTTGACGTAAACCGGACCGGCGCCGGACACTTCCCGGACGAGGAGGATGTGCTGCAGTACTTTGTATCAGCCGAGCGAACACACAGCGATACTTTGTATCAGACAAATAAAGTCACTTTGCAAGATTCAGTCCTAAAATAGACCACAAGCTCCATCTCATCCTTCAAGGTTTCACTTCATTTCTGCACGAATCAACCTGCAGAGAGAAAATCCTGAGAGTCCACATCGTCGTCCTCATGTGGTCCTGCAGCTGCTGAATTATCTTTCTGGTTTCTCCTCTTTCAGACTTTGATTTTCCAGTTGTTTTTTGTGGCTGATGACAAAACAGTGTTTGTAGTTTGCAGCGTGATGATGGACAGCGAGTGATGTCATCATCACGATGATGATGATGATGATGATGATGATGATGGAGTGATGAGGATGAAGACGGTCGGACAGCTGCTGATGTTCAGGCTGATGGGAAACAAATGGCAGCAGCTCAGACTGAACGGAGACAGCTTCAGTCAGACACAGTTTATAATCCAACTGTTTCCTGTCTCGCCTCGAGATTCCACCTGATAAGTGACCGCCGCGTTCTGGCTCTGATCCGGTTCTGCTCCACCATCCACCGTCCAGCAGCGCTGCGTCGAGCTCCTACGTATCAGATGAGCAGCTCCGCTGACGTGGTGGAGACGTGACGTAGCGACACGTATGTGGTGGTGAGAGACCACCGAGCTGAGCTGCAGAGTAGACAAACAGAGACAAACCGGTCCTGTACTGTGGCTGTCAGTCAGACGGGGAACCGACACCGACGACTGGGTCAGAAAACACTCGTCATCAATCTGTTTGCACTTAAATCAGAAAATCATCATCGTCCTCGCAAGATTGTAGAGGAGAATTGTCTGATTGTGGAGACGCGTGTCTACATTTGTCATCGTGAAACTGTTGAATGTTTAACACAAGAAGTGTTAATGTGGCAGCTGCATGAAGCCAGAGACCACTGTTCAGGACGGCACGTCACTATTTAAAGTGTGAAACCACTGGGTGTGTTTGACAACAAGCTGGAGTGGCGCTGACGTCCAGAAGCGCAGCGACATTTGGTCCAGTGAATGTGAACATTTTGAAATCCACTTACGGCGGCTGCCAGTGGCGTAATAATGTTTAACTCACCACAGGAGAGACTTTATGTTCTCGGCCTGAGATGAGAAAACATTGTGCGTTTATCTGCGTTCAGCTAAAGTCATTTGGAAAATATCGGCGTGCTGGATACCAGCACAACCCAACATGGTGCATCAGGAGCAAAGAGGTTCCGTCTGGTGCTCATGAGGAGGCTCAGACGCGTTCTGGTAAACACTGGAGATTTCCAAAGAGTTTCTCATGCGGTCTGAATGATTGATTCATCATCTGGGTCCGTTCTGATGAAGGCAGCAGACAGTTCTGGTTCTGCTGGTCGGGTTGTTGAAGTGACTCAGTGGAAACACTAATCTGTGAACTATAAACTGAAGCCTGCAGGAGATAAGAACTCACAGCAGAAGTCTAATTAACGTCTCAGCCCGGCGTTTAAACACAGAATGTGTTTTCCATGAAAGAATGTGGATCAGTTTGAGGTTCCGGTCGGGTCCAAACCGCCGGCCTCAGATACGATCCTGCTGACCTGAGACGGCGTTCCTGCTGCTCTGGACGGCGTTCTGTGGCGGAGCAGAAACTCGGGTTAACCCCGCTTACATTTTATGCTGTGATTAAACAGCTTGTGAGGAGATCCAGCCTCCACGTGAAGCTCGCAGACGTTCTGCAGCTCGCTGGGGATTAAAATGTTTCCAAGCACAATGAAAACCTGCTGGCTGTTGGTTTACGGTCAGAACTGTTCTGCTGCTCCGGTCCGGTCCGGTCCGGTCCGGTCCTGAGCTGCACCACAGTCTGACGAGATGTTTGAGAGCCGCTTCGCTCCGTCATGCACCGCTCAGCGCATCACCTCACACTCACTTTATACTGAAACCAGAACCAGAACACACAACTGATGGCGACACACTGGGCCTGTGTGTGCAGTATCATGTGAACACACACTCTCACACTCTGCAGTCATTATGTGATGAAGCTCTTACAGTCCAAAGATAAACCTGCGTGAGTGCTGAGTCATCAGGTCGCCGGGTTGGAGGTCCTGGTTCTGTCGGGCTCATCAGCACTCAGACTTCATATTTATAATTTATCAGTTAGTAGTTCAGAGGCCCGTCTGATCGGTGCCAGATGTGACGGTGTGATTAGCAGCCGGCGACAGTCCGACTCACACCGCTGGAGACTTCCAGTCATTTTTGTGGCAACAAAATCTCCTATTTTTAGGAAAACAGAAGTTGGATCATCTCCATCTGTGATCGCTGTGACCCAAACGGGCCTTTAAAGCCAAACCATGATGTGTTCTAACCCCGACCCAGCTGGTTTTGGGTCCAAACCTCAAACTAAAACTGAAGTAAGCTCAGTGTTGTGATGAGAGAGAGAGACAGAACATTCAACCCAAACAAACATTCAGGTCGAACTTCTCTGTGGTTCTTCAGAATCGGACCGAGCTAACATTTATTCTGGAGATTTGGTCCTCCTTGTCCAAAGTCTTGATTTGATTTGATCAGAACCACCACCACCTGTAAATCTCACCTTTGACTTGTTGCTGTAACCTTCACACAAACTGAAAGGTCAGAACCAGCTGGTGGTTCTGGAGGTGGTCATGTGTTGGAGCTTCCTGGACTCATGTGGTACCATTGGGCTGTGTGGAGATAAACCAGGACTGCCCGACCCAATCTGTCAAACTGCTGCGTAGACAGAGAAGCGCGGGGCGCTAAAGGTTTAATACGTCAGACTTTAGTTGGAAACATTAAGAACTAAGAGTGACATCACTGGATCTTCAAGAAAACTGAGAATGTTGACGAGATGTCTACTGAAGTTAGCATGCTAACCAGCTAGCCCTGTCCTGGTCCAAAGAACTTTCCTGGAGCTCCGAGCTCACAGTCAGGACCACAAGTAGCTCTGCTACTAGAGCTTACTAGCTAATAGCAGCACTCGGCAGTACACTCGGTCAGGATCCGAGAACCACTCTGCATCTCTAAAAGGTGATACAGGTGTGTTCCAGTCCTGGTCCTCTGACAGGAGGTCTATGCAGGAACTGTGAACCAGGACCTGAGTTGTTCTGTGCTGGAGATATTCTGGGGCTCCAGTTGTTGTTTCCCATGCTGGGCTGACGTCCGCCGCCCGTCTGAGGGGAAATGACTCTGCTGTCACGCCCTCCGTCCCGTAAGCTGCTGGTCGCAGCGCTGCTATCTCACAGGGAAACGCAGTAATGAGTGATAATTGCCCTCCGTGATTTTATTCCCTCGCAAATCGTCCGTGTCTGTTATTTGTCAAGAAAAACTTCCCTGTTAAATGACCCAGAGTGCTGCTGTGCACCTACTGCGGGGTCGTGTGAGCCTCTGCAGCTCAACGTCCAACCGCTCTGTTTCACAGAAGCATCTTCATCATTTAGATGTTTATCTTCACTGAGCCTCAGTTTGCTTACAGGACGTGCAGGATGAGACAGGCGGTCCAGTCAGACGGCTGCAAACACAGACAACATGTTCAGATGCTAAATCTACATTCATTTCACCTTCCAGTGTAACAGCTCTGACGGCAGCAGAGAGTGCAACATGTTTCATTCTTGTTTTAAATAGACTTTACAGGACTTTACTTAAAGGAGCAGTCTGTAAATCATGACCAGAGTTTTAGTTCAACATTTTTCTGTCTCTGGCTGAACTCAGACCAGTTTAATCTGCTCGTTAACTCGTCGTCAGACTGGACTCAGACTGAGTCACAGTCACCAGAACAGTTCTGGTTTGTCTCCACAGTCTCCTCTGGTTCGGTCCAAATCAATCCTCAGTGCACAGTAACATGAAGATGTTCTGCGTCTACACGCTGATGATGTCTGATAGCTTAGCTTAGCTTAGCTTAGCTTAGCTTAGAGGAGAGGAGGACGTTATATCCTCAGGAGGAGGAGAGGTGAGTGGGTTTGACTGTTTGGGTTTGTGATGTAACGTGCCACAGTGACGGCGTTGTCTCCGCCTCCTGAAGCAGTGCATGCTGGTCCTCAGCAGACCACAGCAGGGAGGCTCCCTGCTGTGGTCTGCTTTGATCTGAACACACTCCCACGTCTTCACTGCTGCACTTATGAGGATCAGATCTACAGGAGGGATCCTCCAGCATCAACTTCAGTCTCAACAGTAACATGTCCTACCCAGAACCCAGAACCCAGAACCCAGAACCCAGCCTGTCGGAGTCCTGATGGAGGGCTAAACTGTGGACGTGGTTCCTCACAGAGACGGAGCAGCGACGAGTCTCTGGTCCTTTGATGTGCCGCGTCGAGGCGGCCGAGTCATCTGCAAGTCATTTCACTGTCCTCCTGTCATTAACACGGACTGCTATTTATACTGCACACACACACACACACACACACACACACACACACACACACACACACACACAGGAAGTTGTTTTATTATTTCAGAGTTTTGAAATAAAAACATCCTGATGATTTATCAGCTCTGACAGTGTGTGTGTGTGTTGTATGAGTGTGTGTGTGTGTTGTATGTGTGTCTGTGTGTGTGTCTGTGTGTGTGTGTGTTGTATGTGTATGTGTGTGTGTGTGTTTGCATTTATTCTAAGGTTTGTTGACCAGATGTAATCAGATACAGTAGAATAAATTACATACTGAAATGTTTGTGAAGCGTTTGTATGTAAAATACACAACAAAGTGTGTGTGTGTGTGTGTGTGTATGTGTGTGTGTGCGTGTGTGTGTGCGTGTGTCTTCACTTGTGCCACGTCTGTAAATGACATCAGAGGTCGAAGTCTTCCAAACCAGACCAGGACAACCCAAGCCACACACACACACACACACACACACGCACACACTTTCCTCCCATTTGCTCTCAAAATAAATGCAATTTTCTTCGTCTCCTCCCGACAGCACACACACACACACACACAAACCTCACTCCATTACCTCATCAATGCAAATGGACTCCTCACGAAAGGACACACACACACACACACACACACACACACACACACACACTGTAGACAGACCCACATCACTGGTCTCTACGGTCAGATTCTGATTCTGAGTCAGTGGAGAAGTTTTCTGTGGGCTGATGAACCTTCAGGGTTTTAAACGTGGTCTGAAGGACCGTCGATGGTCTACGGTGGCCCTGAGGAGCCAAACACACCTGTACAGTTCTGCTTTAACACCACAGTGTGTGTGTGTGTGTGTGTGTGTGTGTGTGTGTGTGTGTGTGTGTGTGTGTGTGTGTGTGTGTGTGTGTGTGTGTTGAGAGGCTGCTGTTCTGTCAGCCGGCTGCAGTTTGAACACAAAAGTTGTTTGTGAACCAAGTGAAAAAGTTTTTTACACACGTCTGAAACAAAGTAGCTCAGCGTGCAGAGACGCTGCCTGCAGGGTTTCAGGTTGTGGGTTTGATTCTCGGGTCGCTGCGGTTCAGAAAACTGATCTGGGTTGAATTTTAAAGGCTGCAGTCCAAAAGAAAGAGTGAAAAGTTCTGAAAGACAGTTTATCTGTCTGCTCAGACAGCTCAGTGAATTTTAAGTCCAACAGCCAAAGTGAGCCTGAGAAGCTCCCAGAGAAGAGGACTGGGTCGGTTCTGGCCTGTTGGTAACCAGGATCCTGCCAGTACCAGAACCAGAACCTGGAGCCTCAGTGTGGTTTCTCCTAGATGGAAGCAGGAGGTCAGACACACAAACTCTGTCTCTAAGAACTTTTCACTCTTTCTTTTGAACTTAAGCTCAGATCAGTTTGCTGAACCGGAGCGACCCGAGGATCAAACCCACAACTCAAATCCTGGAGGCAGCGTCTGTACACAGTGAGCTACTGGGTCAGAACCTCTGCAGCGGGTCTCTTGGAGGTGCTGGCAAACATTTAGTGTTCAGGAAATAAAAACATTCTTTTTTAGGTAGATGTAGAACATTAACACGTAGTCATGATAACAGAAGAAGAAGAACAGAAGAAGAGTTCCTCCTCAGATCCGCAGAACAACACTAGAAAAGACGTTGTTGGTTCTCTGGAGACCTTTAAAGGTTCTGTAGGTGTTTAACTACAGAACCTCTCAGTCATTGGAATGTGACCCAGTATGTTTAGAACCCGTCGTTCACGAGGACCAACCTTCACTTTTCATTTGCACTCAGTAGCTGTGTCCCAGCCCTCCGGCGCGTCACCTTTTAGCAGCTTCAAAGTGTAGCGGGCCGGAGAACAGAACCGCTGGGCTCCGGCTGACCCGTTCACCTCCCGCCTCGTGCATCACAGCTTTCATACACAGCCTGCATTTTTTCCTCGGCGTGAGGAAATGAATTCCTGCTGTGCCTCCTCCTCGCTGCCTGGAGCCGCTCCAGCCGCCTCGTCCTCGACCCTGAGCGCTCGTCCTCCGAGCTGGAACAGCTCAGCGTCGGGTTTTGCAATCAGATTTTTAATATGTGGGTTTAACAAGGCCCGGTTTATGTTGTTACAGAAGACGACGTGACCCAGAGCCAAAAAACTGTGTGCAGCTTTACTACCTGATGGAAGGTGGTGACAAATTGTTGCACAACACAGTTTCCAACCAGCAGATATTCCTCACAATGTCTTTTTATTGCAGCTGAATGGACCGAACTGCTGTGAACACAGTGAGGAGGGTCTCTGGGCCGGGACAGGTGTTCTGGTTCAGACCGGAGAGACAGACACAGAAACAGAAGAGGAGTTCTGATATCTGATATTCACTGTTTATGAGAACGAGAATTATAGAACATTTACAGCCACGTTTGTGGCACAAATACGGCTGTTTCTCACCGGCCCAGTCTGAGACAATCAGAACCAGAACACTGTACGAGGCGGGTCGTCCACAGCAGTGTGTGTGGTGACAGTAAACGGTTTGTGGCAACCAAAGCTGGATGTTCTTTACTCCAAGTTGGGCTTTTTCCAGCCTTGTTTACGCATATAAAACCAGATGAAGTGTTTTTAAAGGAGACCAGGTCCAGATACCGTTCACATGTTGGGCCGAGCAGTACCGGCTGTTCTTCAGGATTTCTCCGGCTGTGTTTGAGGTGGAAGAAGGTGTTTATAAGGAAACCTCGGGACGTTTGAAGCTGGAGAACAGCAGCAGCATCTTTACAGTAAGACAGACATTTAAAACCAAACCGTGATGTTTTCGTCCTGATTCTCCTCGTGAGCCTCAGAGACGTCCTGACGATGGAAGCTGTGAAGGAGAGAACGTCTGTTTGACGTCCGTGTTCCTGATTCAAAAGACCACAGACGCTTTTCATCGTGTACATCCTTTAAACTTTAATGGTGAAGCAGAAAACCAAACAAAACAATACCGTAAAATAAATTAGATTAGAAAAATGCCACAAGCACATTTTGATTTGTACAACAAAGCGATGCAACATACTAGAATCTTGATTTCCATATATACAGAATAAAAAATAGACTTTTTATTCTTTGTCCACTTTGTTCAGTGTCAGTATTTTTTGTATAAAGAACAAAATCTGAACAAATACAAGCACTTCTTCTTTTAGTCCTTTTTTTTCAGCGTTTTACGTCTTTTTGAGGCTTTTTTTTTTCTGCACTGACATTTTGTTTGCGTCCGTGTTCATCACGCGGGACGGACGGACGGCGGCGAGCTCGTCCCGAAGAGTCCAGAAGACGAGCGTCCGTCTCTTTTCAAACAATAACAACAGAAGAACAGAACATGGAAACAGAACACGAGTGACTTCATCGAAACAGGAACCGATACGCCAAAACTTTTGGTGAACGAGTCGACAATACTGATAGAAACACGAACAACACAGAAACACTCTGATTGGACGTCTTGTTTTCTCCCAACGACAGAACGAGGCGACTGCGGATTGTCTTTTACAGTTTGAGACGAGAGAACAGGAAGAGCAAAGCATTGTGGGAAGTGGAGTGTTTGATGTGCAGGGAGGGAGGGACAGGAAGGGCGATGAATCACCACGCCAAAATAAAACAGACATGAATCTGAAATCTGTGAAGCTTAAATAAAACATCAGCCTGTGTCGACAAACAACGGCACGTTTTTACAGACTCGTCAATTCTGTTTTCTCGCAAAATGGACGAATAAACTATAGATGAACTTTTCAGCCGTCTCTCTCAGTCAGACACTCGACTCTTTGGTGTCCTGAAGCAAACTGGAACGTGACGCTGCCGCAGGATCCGACTGTCGGTGTCGACGGTACCGGATCGCAGGCCGCCGCCACACAGCGTCACATTTAACGAGCTGGGAATTAAACTAAAAAAATCAGCTTTTCTTACAAAGTGGACATTCTGTCAAATTCCTGTTTTCTTCAAAAAGCAATAAAAACATCCACAAAACTGCCAATTGAAAAAAAAGTCTGAATTAATCCATTAAAACCTGCGAAATGGACGAATAAAGGCTGTGACTCTGGCTAATGCTAACCGCCTGTTAGCATCAGTCAGAGACACAGATTGTTCTTGTTTTTGTGCTTTCAATCGTTTTTTTTTTGTTCTTTTGTTGTGGTTCTTTTCAGCCGTCACTAAATATTTATGCTAACAGAAAGGACACAAGATGGCTGCCGCTAAACTCGTGGCTAGCCTCCTCATTAGCTTGAAAACATCTTTTTCTTCTTCTAAGTGTTTTTAATCCTCCACAGCAACAGAACTCGTAGCATCGGGCCGGACAGACGGGAGGTTCCGGATCAACACCGTGATTTCCAGCAGGGTGATTACTTTGCTCCTCGGTTCGTTAGCACTGATGTTAGCAATGTCGCTCAGCTAGCATGGCTACGTATCAGCTGCTAGTTCATTCAGCTTTCACGTTTTCATTGATCAGATTTCCGTCGCAGTGCAGCGTCCATCAGAACCGGTCCTCTGGGACCAAGACAGCACTTCAGACTGCTGACATCAGAATTTAAATACTTTAATGCCAAATAAATAAATAAATAAAAAGGTGGGCAGGATCTCTGCTAGTTAAGGTTTTTATTTCTTGGACACACGTGTGTATTAACACAGAATCTAACACATCGGTTTATAAGTCAGCGGCTGGTGGGGATCGAACCTGCGGGCGCTGGAGTCCAGCCTGAACAGGAAGCTCCCGTCTGTCCATCTCTGAGAGCTGAGTCTGAGCTGAGTCTGAACTGAGTCTGAGCTGAGTCTGAACTGAGTCTGAACTGAGTCTGAGCTGAGTCTGAACTGAGTCTGAGCTGAGTCTGAACTGAGTCTGAGCTGAGTCTGAACTGAGTCTGAACTGAGTCTGAGCTGAGTCTGAACTGAGTCTGAACTGAGTCTGAACTGAGTCTGAGCTGAGTCTGAACTGAGTCTGAACTGAGTCTGAGCTGAGTCTGAACTGAGTCTGAACTGAGTCTGAACTGAGTCTGAGCTGAGTCTGAACTGAGTCTGAACTGAGTCTGAACTGAGTCTGAGCTGAGTCTCTTCAGTCGGGCTAATCTGATCCGAGTGTCGCTATATAGTGCAAAAAACATGAAAACGTTCGTAACGTTTCTTCAAACAAAACAACAACGTGATACACGATGACACAACGAAAAATATTATCAACAACATAAACAATAATATTATTAATATACTTACTGACAATAATAATTATAACATCAACACGGTAACCATGGTAACATAAAGAAGTGTTTGGTTCCAGCAGCCGAGCCAACTTGTTTCTTTCAAGTATCTCTCAACACACACACACACACACGACACACACACACACACACACACACACACACACACACGGACACACACAAACACACACACAAACACACACACACACAACACAAATGTATACTTCCGAAAAACAAAATAATACAAAAGAGTTTTTTTCTTCTTTCTTCCTCGATCGTTTAAAAACAAAGTAAACAGTCGGAACAGAACAGAGTCGGAGCAGAACAGGACCAGAATACGTGAAACAAGTTGCATAGTTTTGAGAGTTCTGTGTTAGTAGTTTTTCAGGCACCTCGTCGCTCCGGGTTCTGACGGGTCGAGTGGTGCTTGAACGTCTCACACACATAAATAAGCCTCGCTCCCTCCTCAGGTAACAAAAATATATTAGATATTCTTTTTTTTTCTATCTTTTTTCTTTTCTTTTTTTTTTCTGAAAGTGCCGTCGAGACTCTTTCTGAGTTCTGCTGAACGAGAAGAGTTTTACTCCCAGAGAGCGGCGCCGAGCGGCGGAGGCGGGAGGAGACGGACCAGACGGCGTAGATTTAAAGTGACGATGATCATGAGGTCACTGCCCGTCTCCCCCTCCTCCCTCCATCTCCTCCCTCCATCTCCTCCCTCCATCTCCTCCTCTCTGGGTTCAGAAGTCCTCCTCCTCGCTGCTCCTCTGCAGTCCAGTTTGTTCTGGGCTGATCCGGTTCAGGCTTTCTGTTTACGAGCAGCCGCACTCCTCCACGATCATGTTCTGGATGTCCTTCTTGATGATCTTCTGCTCCTCGTTGTAGTACAGCATGGACATGGCCCGTAGCCGGGTGGGCACGCAGCAGGACCGCAGGTTCTGGAAGGGGCTGTAGCCCCTCATGCGGTAGTGGCTGATGACGGTGGAGTGGAAGGACAACGTGGACCCGGTGATGCTCGCCACGTGGGAGGGGCACTCCCCCTCGCAGTAGTTGGCGTGGTAACCGGGCGGCGCGATTATCCAGTCGTTCCAGCCGATGTCTTTGAAGTTGACGTAGAATTGCCGTTTGCAGCAGACGCGGACCTTCCCGTCGCACTCCAGCCCGCGCTTCCTGCGCCGCCGCGAGTCGGCGCCATCCTCCTGCCTGACCACGGCCATGAGGAAGGGCCGGTGCGACTGTTCCCGCTGGCTGGCCCGCTGCGACGTCTCCGAGCTGCCGGAGACCAGGACGAGCGTCGCGCCGGCATCGGCGCAGAGCGGGCAGGACACCCTGAGGCTCAGCGTGCTGCCGGCGCCCTCCAGCAGCGCCTGCACCGCCGCCGACACCGAGAAGGTGTGCCAGCCGCTGCGACGGGTGTCCACCGTTTTCTCCGCCAGCAGGATGTCGTCTTGTGGCAAAGATGGGCGTCCGTTGGGAAGCCGGCGCTGCTGGAAGAGGCGGATGGTGACTTTGGCTCGGCTGCGGTTGGTCTTGGCCAGGCGGAGGAAGAGCCAGACGTTGGCCTGCTCCACCAGAGACAGGTCGCCTCCTTCTTTAGACAGCACGAAGTTCACCGTCCCCTGAGACTCGCCTGAGACACAGAGACACACGGTTAGCACAGTGATGTCACCGAGAAAACTGCTCTCTGATTGGCTCAAACAAAAGCCAACACATCATCTCCTTTCATACACACACACACACTCAGAGTGTGGCCACATCTGAGCTACAGAGTCATCAACACACACTTATTATGTTATCATCTCTGACATGGCTCACACACACACACACACACACACACACACACTGATTGGACTCTTCCTGCTGACTCAGCAGCAGCGGTCGGAGGTTCTGGAGTCGGGCAGCGTTTACAGCGGTTAATGGTTCCCACCAGGAGCTCTGCTGTCGGATTTACAGCAGCGAGGCTGAAAAGTGAACGAGCCGTTTACAAAGTTTAATCTCTCGTTCTGTTGCCTCGCTGTGAATTATGGGAAACTTTAAAAATCTGCCGGTCGGAAGGAAAGGTTTATCTGGACGGTTCATGGTGAGCAGGAGGATTCAGGGAGCTTTTGACCCGAGTTCAGCCTGTCAGGCAGCTTTAAAAGCACACTTTCAACTAGCTTAGCGTAAGCCTGCAGCTAGCCTAATGTTAGCCTGCAACAAGCTTAGCATTAGCATGCAGCTAGTTTAGCGTTAGCCTGACGTGTCGGACATGTTGGATTGTTTTCTTTGATCTTTGATTGATTTGTTGGTGAAGACGTCTCACTCTGAGAAACAAACTGAGTTTCTCACTGAAGACTGTTTGTTGTTTATTTCTGCTGAATATCATTTGAACAAACACTGTCTTCACACACACACACACACACACACACACACATCCAGACCTGTACTTTACATTTCCTCGAAGCCTCGAGGCCAGACAGCGAGCTAATCACTGGTTTGAGGACCCAATTACCATCCACCTCCGTTACATAACATCTCTGCATCACCTTGTCCTCCCTCTCTCCCTCGCTCTCCCCCTCTCTCTCTAATGTCTCTCGCTCGTGGGCGTTCATACAGAAAATCAAAGTCACGATTTGGGAGTTTATGAATGTCAGCAGCAGTGATGCTCTGTTAAACGGTGTGAATGGGCGGCTTGTGTGTGTGTGTGTGTGTGTGTGGAGGCGGTCGGCACTTTAGCGAGTCCATTAACGCCATTTAACCGACAATTCGGAGGCGATTATCCCACTTACATCATCATCACTTCAGGGAGGTTAAAAAAATAAAAGTCCTGTTCATTCATTGTTTCTCAGAATAGAGTTTGTGATGTTGACTCGCGTCTTTGTTTGAACCCCGGCAGCGTTACAGCGACCGGTCTGTTCGCGTGACGCTGATCACGCTGCTGATGTAGAGAAGGAGTCTGCTGAGAGATCCTCGGTGTCCAAGAACCGACTCAAGGAGCCAAACTTTTGTTCTCTCAGCACCGCGACCACACACTGGACCGGATTTCAACACCGGCCTGAAAATAGTCCACAACAAACGCACCACTTCCTCCTGTTGGTCTGATAGAAACTTTCTATTTGTGAGTGTTTCAAGATTTATGTCCTCAGTGTGTGTGTGTGTGTGTGTGTGTGTGAGCCGCAGACAGGAAGTCGTCGCTTTGAGTCTGAACAGAAAAATGAAATAACAAAGACAAAAGAAAAGGAAATTCTGCTGAGTAAACGTATGAACTGATTTACGGACTGAGAACAAAACAGCCATGTAACGCTGTCCTGACTCCCAGTGCATGCTGGGACAGACCTCGGCCCCGTCGCTCTGCAGGACGAGCAGAGGAGGAGAGACGATGTGATGTGAATGGTTGCTGCAGGTGATAAAGTGATCCTGAGGAGAACAAAATGATTAAAGAGCTGGTCTGCGCGGTGTCGGAGGAAATCCTAATAGCATGTTCCAGCAGCTGTGACACGAGCGTCAGTCAGAAGTGTGTGTTCACGCAGAGCTGCTTATTACGGCTGTAATGACAGACGAGCTGCCGAGTGATTCACACTCACATGTTCGCTTCACGCTGCGCCCAAACAGCTAGCTTAGCATCTTAAATGCTACCTGCACAGTCCTACAGTTCCCTGACAGCGAACGCATCAGCTGGTTGTTTCAGCTCGTCCTGCAGCATGTGAGATACAGTCGCCATGTTTATAAAAACCTGAAAAGTGTCCTCATCCTTCAGATATCACCTTCAGCTGTTTCACAAACTGGATCTTGTTTCATATCTTCAGGATGAGGAACGTTGTTTCCAGCTTTCACTTAAATCTAAAGAAAAGTGAATGGAGTTTGGTGTGAAGAAGCAGAACACCTCACAAACTCTCTTGAATAACGACTGTTTCTTTAAATTTAATTAAATTTTCTGCAATCAGGTTGAAATATTTTCACGTTTCCAGTCGTGTTTGGAAACTTCTGTGAGGTCTGAACAGAACCTGCTGACACACAGAACCAGAACCAATTGATTCTGGATGGACTGGAGCTCAGCGAGCGACGACGTGCTCCGACTGTCTGCACTGAGACTAACGCCTGTCTGGAGATCAGTCTGATGACGACGTGGTGCTTTAATTTAATGTGTTAAAACAAGTGTGAACTCAGACGGAGCGGGTCAGAACCGACTAGCTCGTTTCCACCCAGAGGAGACGAGGAGTTTGTTTCCTGGAGTCGATCCGAGTCGTCTGCTCGCAGCTCGTCTCTCTGTAATCCCCCTCCATTTACACAAGACTGATCTCTGCACACCACGTCTCAACAACTCATAAAGCTGATTTCTGGCCTCCGTCTGCACGCACACACACACACACACACTGACGCACACACACACACAGAGACGCACACACACACACAGAGACGCACACACACACACACTGACGCACACACACACGCACACAGTTTGTCATGCAGTGTTTGGACAGCACAGCGGTGAGGGAGGACGACACACACAGTTGTTCTGCAGGTCGGTGTTCTGTTACAGGTTCTGTGGACTCAGTAAGATGGAGGACGCAGCTGCAGGACCAGAAGAACTCAGTCCAACATCATTCAGAACCGCAGAGCGACCCGAGGAAAACGTTCTGGTCGACGCTAAACTGCACGACCGGCTTAAAACATGAAAACCGTTGATGACAGAGACGACGGACGTGTTTGTGGAGACGAATGTGAAAATCTTTTATGGACATTTCATTTTATATTTGTTCCAAACAGCTGCTGATGGTCATTCTCTAATTTTTCTTCAGACGAGTATGAAATAAATAAATTGCCAAAATGATAAACTGACATTAGAGCCAAACATCATCATCTTCATCTTCATCATCTTCATCAGCGTCAGGCTGCAAACATCTCCCGACCCTCCCAGCATGCCGCGGGGCGGATTATGACTGAGGCCTGATTTATCAGAGCAGCTAACAAAGCTAAACAAGAGACGCTGCCAGGAAGAGACACAAACACTGAACGCTAACACACACACACACACACACACACACACACACACACACACACACACACACACAGTGACACACACACACACACACACACAGTGACACACACACACAGACACACACACACACAGCGACGCTCACTGACTGTGCCGGCATGTTCTGGATGATACTCAGGCTCCGCCTTCTTTAACGTTCATGTTTTCTGACGCAAACTCAGAGGATGCAGCTTTCTTTAGGCCTCAATATCCCACAATGCACTGCGCGACAGTCGGTTTGCCTCGTGGTGCGTTCAGGTGCTTCCTGACAAGCAACTTGTTGAGGATCACCTGAACGCACCACGAGGCAAAATGACTGTCAAGTTGGAGGAGGGTCGACTGAAGCGGGCGTCGCCTGACACACACCCTCATCCTCTGTTCACACACACACACACACACACACACACACACACACACACACACACAGTTTCCATCTGTCCAAACACACACTCAGGGTGTGTGTGTGTGTGTCTTCATTGTCCATCATAATCTCTCCTTCAATAGATGAGCTGCGTTCAAGAGGCTGAGCAAACCTGTGTGTGTGTGTGTGTGTGTGTGTGTGTGTGTGTGTGTGTGTGTTTGTATATGTGTCCTTCAGCTGTTTGTGTAAGTGTGTTGCTCTGTTTGTGTATTGTCTGAGTGTGTTTGTGTGTCAGTGACAGTTGAACTTCCTGTTATGGAGCTTCTGCTGCCGCGACACGAGTTCAGACCGACAGACTCAGAGTCGGGTTCTCCTGACAGGCGTGACGGATCGGCGCTGTTGGACTTCCTGTCCGGGCCCTGCTGCCGGCCTGTAATCTGCGGCTGGATCTGCTGAGTGTGCGTCAGGTTTACATTAAAGGATCAGAGCGCCTCCGTCTTTGCTCCACATCACACTGTAAAGCTCACCGCTGCACACAGGAAGCTCGTCCACCTCACATCTCACTGTGTGTAACAGACGCACGCCGTGTGACACGTTCAGCACGCCGCTCGGGGTTCACACGAGGCGTCAGGACGCTTCACACCAACAAACATCAGGACCAGCTGCTGGCTCACACACCGACTGGGAGCCGGAGACCGACTCACACTGAGAGCTTCACTGGAGTTAACTTCAGACAGGAGATGTTTTACAGTGAAGCAGCAGCAGCAGACGGCTTCACCCTGCCGGAGTTTACATTAGGATCAGCACACACACACACACACACACACACACACACACACACACACACACACACACACACACACACACACACACACACACAGCTCCTCTGAACTCCTCTAACAGTGGCGGCGCTCGTTTAAAGTCACCAGACGAGCGTTTTAGCGATGATGTAAACGACGACACTTCTCCCTCAGTGTGGACTGTCAGGCTCGGCCTCGCCTGCCAGACAGAACTCTGCTGCAGGATCCTGAGAGTCGACGCCCTGCTCGGCTTCATTGGCACCACATGTGAGTCAGTGTGAGTAAACACACACACACACACACACACACACACACACACACACTCACTGAGCAGCTCGAGAGCTGAAACAGAATCTGTAACTCTGTCAAGCAGCCGGTAAACTAACGTGGTGAGGAGGCATTAAAGCGTCCTCGCCGCCTGACGAGAGGAACGTCCCGGGTGACAAACTCTCTCACCGTCAGCTGGAGCAGAACGTCTCGTCTGAACGCACCGGCCTCTCGTCGCTCTGAGGAGTTCGGCCTTTTCATCCGGGCCGATCAAAGCGAGACCAGAACATGAGTCAGAAAGAGAGCGACGAGAAGCGACGCCCAAACACACACAGAGGGATCCATCGTTCATCCGTCGATCAGTCGATCAGCAGGAAACGATGGAGCTGGACACGAGCTGCGTGTTATTCTGAGAGAAGACTTCAGATTTCTCTGAGTTATGAGACAATCTAACACATTTTAAGTTTTGCTTGAACAAACGGTGAATTTGATCCCGAGTCCCTCAGACGGAGCCGGCCGGGTCGCTGACGAGGACGCAGGCGAGGACGCAGGCGAGGACGCCCGCCAGGTACGCTAACCAATCACAGCTGAGCTCTGTGCTTCATACAGATCAAAGGTGTCGAGCCTGAAGGTGTTCGTCTGCACGCACACACAATCACAGGCCGCGAGGAAACACGATGTAAATCTATGTAGAGCGGCTCCAGATGGTTCTAACTGGACCCACTGGACCCGATGAGAACCTTCGTTTAGTCCGGTTTATTTCTTCTTTCTGTGGATTTAAATAAAACTTAATACAAATAAAACAAAAGCTTCAGAGTGAAGATGTTTCTGTCAGTTCTTCATGTTGTTGTATCTGACAGAAGTCCTGAGGATCAACACACAACACAGATTATCTTCTGCCAGGATCCAGACCTGCTGGACCCTCTCAGGTTCTGACCCGGAGCCGTTAACACAGACGACTTTGTAACTTGTGGGATTAAAAAGGTGACCGAGTCGGTTTCAGACAGTCCTACACATTTTATCTTTAACGTCAATAACAAGCTGAATATTAATGAGGACACTTATTCAGTAAACTGCTCTTCCTACGTGAATCCTAAAGTGCAGAACGGACCAGAACGGATGTGACTTGGTGGGTCGCGGTGCTGATAGAAGCCGGGTGTCGGTTCTGAGCGGCAGCAGCTGTTCATGTATTTCATGTTCTGTGTGTTTATTGCTGCTGTCGAGCAGTAAAGTGGAACAGAATGAAGTGCGTTTCTGGTTCTGGCTCGTGTTTAACACAGTGTCAGTTTGCTGCACAGCGGTGCCACCGGTCCGACTCTGACTAAAGTTCTTCCAGCAGTGAGCTCGGTCACAAACAAAGGAGAGGGTGAGTGTGGGAAGCAGAGTCTGATCCGGTCGTGTTCTCATCACTTTTTATTGTGTTTTCATTGTTTTCACAAACATTTATGGCGTGGCGTTCACGTCCAGGCCGCGACTACACACCAGAACTCTCTCTACACACCAGAACTCTCTCTACACACCAGAACTCTCTCTACACACCAGAACTCTCTCTACACACCAGAACTCTCTCTCTCGGGACAACAAACGTTTTGAGCTAAATTGGATCTGAAGTGCCAGCTTCTCTGCGTCTGTGTTCCCAGGACAGTCTGTTTATAATGAGAGAGCAGATAAGTGGTCCAACATCGCCGTCAAATGTTCCCTCGCAAAACACCAAAACACCCAGACAGGCCGAGCCGCCGGGCCGCTTCGGGTTTCACACACGAGAGATCACGTCAGAACCGTTAATGTCTGAAGAACTTGACGGATCAACAGAGTTCTGGCATGGCAGACGACGACTGAGAGACAGCAGAGTCAGAACCACAGTGATCCAGTGACGTCACCTGAACCTCTGCAGGGTCGCTGCTAACAGGAAGTGCTAACAGGAAGTGCTAACAGGAAGTGCTAACAGCTGATTCTGCTAAGTTTTAATGGAGTGACAGAAGTTTTTCGGTTGTTTCTCTGTTTTAAATCAAGTCTCAGCTGCTTCAGTTGCTGATTGTTCTGTCGATGGTGAAACTTCAGCCGATAACGAAGATGAACCGTTGATGAATGTACGACGACCCGTTTCCTGCTGGTGCTGTGTCATGTTCACACAGACGCTCCCTCTCACTGGGAGTCTCCCAGCAGAACCAGTCGGGTTCTGGGATGTGGTTTGAACAGAGCCGAGCTGCAGGAGTCATTCAGGGCCAGTTCATGTTGAGATGCTCTCTAATTCTCTCTTCTCTCCCCTCTGTGTCTCTTTCCCACCGATTCCTCCCCCTCTGTTTGAACTCGTCTGTATTTAGCGCCGCCGCCGCTCGCTGCCTTCCTGTCCTCCCTGATTCCTCCCACAGGGACGACACGGCACACAGCACACACAGATGTCTCACTCTCAACGGTTTTCACCGCACCACAAAGATCACTCATCTCAAATCCCTGAAGTCAGGCGGACAAAACTTTGACTTACAGTTGGACAAAGTAAAACTACTTTTCTCCAAAGAAACAACAAACGTGGGAAATATCTGAATCACTTGTTAATCTGAGAAAACAATAAAGTCCTGCAGGGACGATGTGTTTTTGTAGCTAACTGAAGTTAGCATCGCTCTGGCAGACAATAATCTGAAGGTTCTGATCCGTCCAGGTTCTGTTGATCCAGATAATCTCCACAGATGAACTCCACTCTGTGCTGTGTGAAGCTAAATTAACTGTGTAGCAGTAAGAAGCTAATGCTAGGCTACAAACGGACGACATCACGGTCACATGACTGAAACGTCTCCACCACTAAGAGTCTTACTGCACAATTACTATCCAGGTTTTCTATAAACTGATCAGTGTAAAGTTGTAAAGTCAGAGTTAGAACAGTGTGTAACTAAAGTGGCTGTAAAGACGGACTAGTGAGCAGATGAGTCTCCGTGTTCGCTGTGAGGACGTTTAACCTCTGTACACACGTTAACATATTTTAATACCTGATGTTTTCAGATAAACGATCACAAACTTTAGCAACATTAGCATTTGCTAATTGTACTTTTATTTCCAAAGTGACACCACTGAACTGTTTAAACGACTACATGAGAAATAACTAATTAATAACAGTTTTAAGTGTCTGTTAAATCTCTGAGCTCCTTTAAGTTTTAGCATCAAACTCTGTGTTTGTCTTATTGATGTCAGCGCGCTCCCCAATGCTGTCCCACTTCCTGTCTGACGGCTCTGCTCTCTGAGCCCGTTGGTTCCTCCTCATGACAGAAATATTTAAAAACACCAAAAATGTGTAGTTTCATGTTTCAAACAGCTGTCTCACGTTAGTTTCAATCAGGATATCGTGACCTTTAACCTGAATCTGCAGCGTCTTCAGGTTTGTGTGTCAGTGCTCGGCGGGTCTGGACTCAGTCTGTAGTTGTTTACTACGGAGTGATTCATCTGTGCAGACATAGAGCATCTTTGGCGGCCGGTCACACATCAAAGCAGAGCCAAACGATGTGGTGGGACGACGGCGGCTAAAACGAGCCTCCGGGGGCTCCGACGGCCCGGCGACTGCACGGACACGACCGTTAACACGCTATAAACACTAAAGCCACGTCACAGAAACACCAGTGACAGACGAGAGGACAGAGATCGGACCAGAGGAGGAGAAAACGTGACTCAAAGCCAAGAAGACAAAGATGAAAAGGAAGAAAAGAGGAAACGTGCTAATTATAGTTTATTTTCCTGTCAGACAGAGGTTTGTGTCTTTCTATCAGCTGCACACATTCACTGCTTCCTCTCAGTTGTCAGAAGTCAGTGAACCGGCCCAGAGTTTGTTGCAGGGTCGCTAGTTTGAGTCCCCAGACAGACCCGGCCACCAGAATAGATCCAACAATGACCGGTTTATTCTGTCTGCCAGGGCAGCGAAGGGTAGACCGAGGTTACAGAGAGCAGCGCAGAGGGAGATGAAAGTGGATTGTGGAATGTCGCTAATGATGTGTTCAATTAAGTTCAATTAGCCTAATTGTCCTCTGTGTGTGGGGAGAGGCGGAGAGCCGAGGGAGGATAAACAGGAGACGGAGGAGAGGAATGCAACCAGAACAGGCCGACGGACAGAACCCGCCGGACAGATACATATTGTGTCCGAGCTGCTAAACGGAGGCTGACACTTCGTCTCCGCCAAGAATCCCGTCGTCCCTCGGCTCCCTTACTCGTCATCTCCGCCACCCAACATAATTACTGAGGTCCCTGAATGCATCACTTACTCCTAACAAAGCACAGGACCGGCTGGGTGCAAAGTATTCTCACGGCGGGCCGCGTTACATCGAAGAAAAACAACACGTTTTATGAGCTGCGGCGACAAACCGCAGCCTCCTGATGCTACTGCACGCAGACTTTTAGCCTCTTTCAGCTCATAGTTTTGGTTTTACAGCATTTCAAAGCGTTCAGTGAACTTAAAGTGACCGTGAACAAAAACACTTCTGTTGATTCAGGCAGAAGAAGAAGAAGCTTTTCAGTGTCAACCATCTCGCACGCGTCCGGAATAAAAACAACAACTCTCGAAGACGACAAAGCTAGCTTAGCGTTAGCTTGCAGCTAGCTTAGCGTTAGCTTGCAGCTAGCTTAGCGTTGTAGAGTCTCTTCCAGACTCTGGATCAGCTGACCGGTACCAGAGGACAGAGGGTTCGTTTGTGGACGAGAAACTGAACTAAACTGATAACACTGCCAAAGATCCTCTATTGATGTGTTTGGGAGGAGGGTTCACTCTGGACAGAAATCTGTATCAGGCTGAAATCATCTCGTGTTGTTTACTGTTGATTGTTGTTTGTTGCTAATATTATTAATGATTTTGTAAAATATCATTTGAGAGACGAGTTCGTCCACCACAGATGATCCACACATGAACCCTCTCAGCCATCAGGAGCAAAGGAGGAAGTCAGCTGGCGTTACTATAGAGCACCAGAGAGTGTTGGTTGGGTCGGGTCGGGTCGGAGTCGACAGGTAAAACTTTGAAAGTGGTTATTTTTACTCCAAACGAAGAACTTTTCTCTGAAGTTGTTTTTGTGACCAAACTGAATAAAAACCCGTCGTGACTCGTCGACACCAACAAACTTTTCATCCTCACCAAGTTTATGTTTTTTTATAAAAACGTCTATAGACCGGATCTTTCTGAACCAGAACATTTGGTTTGCGTGCAGCCTGAGAGACTGAACTTAATTGGTGAGTGGTATCTGCAGCTGTTCTACAGGAGGTTCTGAGGCCTCCAGCTCAACAGAACAAAGCAGTTCTAAAAAGGTTCTACAGCATAAAATGGACCTTATATTAAACTTGAACAGAATATGTTCTAAAAGGGTTCTAATCAGGTTCTTTATTGGTTTTTAAGTGTCTGTGAGTGAGAGGAGGTACAGCGGTGTAAAGATGGAGGACTTTCTGCTTCATGATCTTGTTGTTCGGGTCTTGTTCGGTACCTGTGAGGCCCGTCTGCCCTCCTGGGTGTCACTACATTGTTCTCACATTCAGATTTAAATGATTCTACCAACGACAGAAATCTAATTTGTGAATTTGTGACGCCACATTCAGCCAGCGAGAGGAACTCTGTAGATTCTGTTTCCCTGTAAAGAAAGCTGCTCCTCTCAGCCCGTCTGCGCGGATCCACTTCATAAAAATCTTTTCCATCTGCTGTTCCAGACTCTCGCCTACAGAAACCCAAACTGCATCAACAGAAAATCCAGAGGAGGAAGAAGACGACGTCACGGTCCCGCCCACACTGCCTGACTGACAGGTGAGCTCTCGGAAAGCACAAAGCAGCGATTTCACAACCACGGACGCTTCGCTTCCACCGGGAGGAGGGACAGCAGCCGGCAGCACCGCCACAGAGTTCTGCTGAGCTGCCGGGTCGTTCGACTTCTGTCACACACGTGGATTTACATGTTGACACTCACAACACAAACTGAGTCCCTGCAGCTGCTCAGCAACACGTTAGATTCTATTCTGCAGATCAAACCCAGAAGACAAAAACACTGCTGATGATGTAAAGTCAGTGAGGTGTCGTCGTCCACAGAACAGTTCTGGAGCTTCACAGTGAAACAGAGTCGCTGCATTCTGCTGAACAACTGAAGCAGCTGAGACCTGATTTAAACATCAGATGTCTCCGTCCACTGACGGATTTTCTTAGAAGCCTTTGACTCAAACTAAAACCTGATGCAGGATTTGGAAACTGATCAGCAGAATCTCAACAATTTACATCTGACGGTTAAAACAGAACAAAGCAGAGAGACGACGCGTCCACACGAGGAAACCTCGCGGGTTGTGACCCTCTGCGACCCGGTCCACAGAGACAGAACCGGGAGGTCGGAGGTGACCACACCACACTGAACACCTGACCTCAGCCTGCAGGAGCCGCTGCTGGGCCGAGCTGATTGGTCGCTTTCCTCTGAGTCATCACAGGTACGACGGTGTGAGTGTTCACATTCTCTCTCTGACGCTGCCGACTGTCAGGAGAGCAGCAGTCTCACACACACACACACACACAGTGACACACACACTCACACTCACACACACACACAGCGACACACACACACACACACACACGCACACAGCGACACACACACACACACACACGCACACAGCGACACACACACACTCACACACACACAGTGACACACACACACTCACACACACACACAGCGACACACACACTCACACTCACACACACACACAGCGACACACACACACACACACACGCACACAGCGACACACACACACACACACACGCACACAGCGACACACACACACACACATACACACAGTGACACACGAATCTCCTCTGACTTTAAGTAGATAATGAGCTATTCTTTGAAAACAGCAGGAGGCGATTACAGCGGTGTGTGTGTGTGTGTGTGTGTGTGTGTGTGTGTGTGTGTATCTGTCGGGTTTGGCTGAGTGAGTACGCAGGTGGAATTAAGCAGGTGGACACACACACACAGTCACACACACACACACACACACACACACACACACACACAGTCACACACACAGACAGAGCGGCCGTTTTCAACACAGCTGCATTTTTGTCTTTTCCACACACACACACACACACACACACAAACACACACACACACACACACACACTCAACTGTAACACATGCAAATATGTGCTTACACAGTCTGAATTGTCTCCACACACACACGCACACACACTAAAGGTAACTGTTACACATTCCTTGACACCACTAACACACAGATTTACACATTTACTGTCGAGATGCTGCCGTTTGTTCACACACACACACACACACACACACACACACACACACACACACACCCCTTAGGTTATCCTGGTTACAGTTCACACACACATTAGTGCACACACACACACACACACACACACTGAGCCGTTTGTACTCACCAGCCTCGGCGAAGGTGATGATCTCCGTCGTCTCCGGTGCGTCGCCGGCGTCTCCGGCCCGAGCCGCCGCCACCGCTGCTCCTCCCCCTCCTCCCCGGCCTCCCCGCCCTCGTGCCTCCTCCTCCCCCTCGATCTGCACGCTGCCGTCCTCCGCCACTCGCCCCACGTGGAGCTTGCGCAGGGCGTTGAGGAGCGCGGCGCGCGGCACGGGCCGGGTGATGTTGGGCCGGGCTTGGAGGTGCAGCATGTTGAGGATGTGCCGCTTCACCGCCTCCACCACGTCCTGCTGAGCCGCCTCCCCCTCTTGGTCGTGTCCCGCCATGTCGTCCCCGACCCCCTCGTTCCTCCTCATCCTGGCCAGGGCGCAGGAGGGGCAGTGGGAGCTGGAGGCGGCGTCCGGCAGCAGCTGGTGGTGAGGATGGACGGTCAGAGAAAGCGGCTGGAGTTTGGACGGCGGGTCCGAGGACGAGCTGCAGCTCTGGACCAGGAGCAGGACGGTCCAGCTGAGCAGAGGCAGCACTGACATGATGAACGCAGACGTCTGATTGGCTGCTGGACTGGATTTGGTGATGCTGCCGGATGCAGATGCACAGACGGAGCCGGAAAATATGAAGAAAGTCGAGTTTTGGCCAAAAGTGTCTGAACAAAAACTGAGTCCTGATGAAGAGAGAGAAGTCTTCCTCTCCTCTCGCTGTCTTTGTCTTTCTGCTCTCTCGTTTTCTCCTCAGAAGTTTGGAAGCTGCAAAGTTCAGCTCGGCTCACAGTCCACCTGCGAAAAACGGAGGGAAAAAAAGCTGTAAAGAAACGAGAGAGAGGAGGACAAAAAAAAAGAGAAGAAGAAAAAAAAAAACACAACGCCGAGAGAGAAAATGAGTAATCCTTATCTTTTTTGTCAGGGACAGATGGCTGGAAAATGTGGAGGCGTCACAAGAAAGAAAGAAAGAAAGAAGAAGAAGAAGGAAAAAACAACAGGACAAGAAGAAGAAGAAGAAGAAGAAGACGAAGGAAAAAGTCTCGTTGTGATGAATGGATGAAGGAAAAGCAGGAGTGCAGCAGGATCCTGGTTCCCGGGTGAAGTCGCTGCAGAGAGTGTGTGTTCAGAGTGTGTGTTCAGAGTGTGTGTTCAGAGTGTGTGTGTGTGTGTCGTTCTAAGTTATCCCAGACGAAAGGGAGTTCCTCTCTCTCCTTTACCTCTCTCTCTCTCTCTCTGTGGTGAATGCTCCCTCGCTCACCAGTTGAATGGTTTTACCGGAGTGGGCTGGACTCTCTCTCTCTCCTCGCTCTCGTCTTTCTCTCCCTCCCTCTGCTTCTCTCTCCTCTCCTCTCTCTCTCTCTCTCTCTCGCTCTGGCAGCCTCCAACCATAATTATACCTCCCTCCTGCCTCCTCCCTCCTCCCTCCATCCCTCTCTCTCTCCTCCACCACTCCAGTCTCCTCCCATCTCACTCCGTGACTCATACCACTTCCAACTTTTACCTTCTCCCTCCCTCCTCCCTCCCTCCTTCTCTTTCTTTATTTATTTCTCCCCTCCCTCTGTTCGGCTGTTAATGGAGCAAAGCTGGGATTCCTCCCTCCTCCCCCCTCCCCCCCTCCTCCCCCCTCCTCCCACGGTCGGCTGTGAATGAGTGTTGAGGGGAAAACTCTGGGATGACTTGGACTGGCCTGTGACTGTCCATCTGTCTGTCTGACTGTCTATCAGTCAGTCCGTCTCGTCTGTCTGACAGTCTGGTTCTGTTTAGTCTGGTTGCTGTTACATGACATCATGGTTCATGACTGTGCGGTCTCGCCTCGCCGCGTTATGGCAGCGTCGCTCCAGTTCGGTACCGGCGGGGGAATCCTCCGGTCCGTCTGCTCCGTCTTTATATTTCTGACTTTGTTTCTGTCATTAAATGTCCTGTACGAGAGCTGACTAGAAACCTCCGAACGGAGACTTTCTTACGATGTAAATTCAACAACTGCAGCAGCTGAGACGTGATGTAATCATCAGAAGTCTCCACACAGTCGGACCTGAGCAGATCTGCTTCAGATCGGACCTCCTCTGCCCGCCCTCCAGCCTGCAACAGCCAATGAGCGATTGTTTGAAAAGTAAACAAACAACCAAATAAACAAACTTGTCATCTGTCGTCATCCAGCTGCAGCAGCGTGCTCCTGCTGCATGACGCTGTTCTCATCTTATCTGAAGTTCTACAAATATAAAACCTCCTTGGATCCAAAATACACAACAGAAAGCGTCGCAGTCGACCCGGTCTGCAGGTGTCAGCAGTGTTACAGACGTCTGTTCTATAGAGCTGCTCGCTGCAGAACCGCGAGTGGCCACCGAGCTAATGACAGCGCCAGGATTAAAACCTGAGTCCGACTCAAACGTGACGATGTTCTGTCTGTTTCTGGTTGAACTAATCAGCGGACCTCTCCTTCTCTGCTGCACCTGCAGGGCCCGTCAGGTTCAGACAGTTTGCACCGTTTGTTCTCGAGGTCCAGAATGAATCTCATCTCTTCATCCGTCTTTCTCCACCATGTTTGTCTTTTCCTTCTTTCTTTCTCCTGGTGTGACTGCAGACGTGAGGCCTGATGAGTGCGACCTTCAGTCATCGTATCTTTGTCATCACCTTCATCATCCTGAAAGTTCCTGTGAGATTCTCTGGAAACACTCTGCAACCCGACTTCATTTCCCATCAGCCCACTCTTCCCTCATGTTTGTGTTTGTGGTCACTTCTGTTGGGAAATCATCCTCAGGGAATGTTTCAGCAGCGTTGTTACACTTTCATATTCAAGAGCTTTCACACAGATATGGCTCATCGAAGGAGGCTCGAGGAGTTCTGAGTGGGTTCTGTTCTGACGAGAAAGAGATCCGTGAGACGTTTACACAACGATTCTAAGTGGTTCCAGCAAAGAACACGTTTGTAAAGAGGCTCTGAGGCGACTGATGGAGTTCAAACATGTTCTGTTTTACTGTAAGTTCACTTTGAAGATGTTCCAACAAGAATCTGACAAAGTTCTGAGCGGTTCTCCCAGGCCCGAGATCTCAACAGGTTCTCTAAGGTCGGAGAGGATGTCATCAAAAATGTTTGGATTCTCTGTAATTCTCACAGATATTCTGATCTTATTCTAGGACGGTTCTACGGGCTTTCAAAGTAGATTCACAGAGATGCTGATTGCACCAGAGGGAACCTTAAACAGGTCCTGGAGATCAGAAGAACACCGGTTCTGACGGGGGTGTGGTTCTAGAGATTTTATGATGTTTTGGGAGATTCTAGTTCTTCTAGTTCTAGTGGCTTCTAAAGGGGAACACAAGTGGTTTGATGGGTTCTAAGCAATCAGGGGTTTGTGTTCTACAGTATTTAATGGGTTCTAAGGGGGATTTAAAGGGAATCTGTGGCACTAATAAGATCATTGTTACATTGTGTGGTTCTTGTTTTGTTTGCAAGTGATCCTCCTCCCTCTCTCTCTCTCTGATGATGTCACACTGTCTCTCGCCCACTCTCCCTCCGACATGTGTTCCGTTAGCGTGGAGAACGTCGGAGAACCCAGTCACATCTGACTGTAGAGGAAGTGGAGAAGACGCAGAGTTACACACTGAAGCTTTAATCAGCCGTCTGGGATTCTCCCTCCGCTGTTATGACATCATCACTGCAGGGGAATGTGTGTGTGTGTGTGTGTGTGTGTGTGTGTGTGTGTGTGTGTGTGTGAGGTCACCGCTCGCTGAGTTGCCTTATAAAGGCGTTGCAGTGTGTATTATGGAAATTAACTTGTCTGCACCGGTGGCTTCTTTAAATAACTCGACCTGTGAGTCATGAACCTGTCGGAGCGCCGGCAGCCCCATGATGCACTCTGTTTTCTAAAAGTCGCCTGCAGGGCTGAAAAACACATCCAGAAAACACTGAGAACGTCTGGAAAAGTACAAGAGCGCACCGCTCGGGCGAGAGGAACCTCTTCAGCCCGCCAGGTCCAACAAGACGACCTCAGAACCACACGGCTTCATTCAGAGTCCGAGAGGACGTGAAGACGAAGCGCTTTGTTTTAACTCCACTCGACAGAAACTCACTTTAACTAAACTAAATGCAAACAAGCATTAAAGACTCACCTGTCTCCTTCAGCCCAAACAGGTGCTCCAGCTCAACACCTGCCGTCCAGACTGTAAACAAAATAATGCTAATAATAATCAAATAATGAGAAGTGACATGAATGAGTCCAGTGTGAGACCCGAGTCTGGTTCCTACCTGCAGGAGGAAGTCAGCCTGCCGCAGGTGAGCCGGACGCTGTGATGTCACGCCAAGTCTGAGTCCAGTCTGAGTCCAGTCTGAGTCCAGTCTGAGTGACAGACAGGTGAGCTGACAGACAGGTGAGCTGACAGACAGGTGAGCTGACAGAGAGGAGCTGCAGGTCGTCTCACAGCTGAGTGCAGACTGAACTGCTCCATCTAGTGGACGTGAGCTGTAACTTCACAGCAGCTTCTCTCTCTTCTTCTTCTTCTTCTGTCTCTTTTCTTTCCTCCATCGTTCTCAGATTCTTCTGTTTCTGTTTCCTCTTCCTCTCTGCTCGTCTTCTTCACATCATCACCTTCCTACTACCTTCAATCTTTCTCTCCTCAGAGGTCAGTGATGTCTTCTTCTTCTTATTCATCTACTTTTTTGTCTTCTTCCCTTTGCATCCCAGCAGGCGAAGACAGTTCAATATAACAATAATCAATAATAATAGTAAAAAATAAACAACATAATAAAAAGCTGAGAAGAAGAGAAGGAGCAGAAATACAAATATAATCACATAAACATGATATGCACAAATCTAAACAGTGTGTTGTCATTAATAATAATAAACGTGTGTGTGTCACACCACGTTCAGCAGCAGCTTCATTGATCTGGTTCTCACCGACCAGTCGGACGAGGAGGAGGTGATGATGTCACTCCGGTGGGCTGGGGTCAGAGGTCACAACATTGAAGTTAACCTCATGGAGAAGCTAACAGTGATGCTAGCCTGTCGGAGAAGCTAACACTGAGAACGAAGGACGTCTGCAGGACTTTGTAGAGCTAGCTGCTAATAGCAGCGCCGCTGTTAGCAGCTAGCTCTACAAAGTCCTGCAGACGCCCTTCGGTTGTGGTGAGGTGCTGAACTCGTGTCGGTCCGGAGAAACTTTCTGGATCCGACTGAACGAACCCTGAGGATCTCCAGCCTCACCTCCTGCAGAGGACACTCTGCTCGGCTCCACACGCCCAGTTTATCATTAATGCAGCTGAGAGAGTATTTTTAACCCAAAATCTATCAGTGATTCCAGTATATGAGGCAACGTCCTCCGGAGCTGCAGCTTCTGCCTTTTTAAGGGCATGAAATGTTGAAAAGACATGAAAATGTTAAGATGTTTCTCAGTTGATGCACGAGCATCCCTGTTTATACGAGCGCTATCTTATTCACTTCTCAGTAAGCTTTTGTAATTTACTGTGACGTGGGAGTCGTCTGTGGACAGTTGGTGACTAACTGAACGTCAACGCTGTGTTTATTTGAGAAAAAAAGTTGAATTAAAGGGAATCAGGAATCTTTCCCGCTCGGGAATTTACACATTTTTTATGTTTCCCAACTAATGCTTGTGTATTTATTTTACCATCTGTCTCTGTCTCCTGTTTGCGGCTCTGTTTACAGTCAGTTCCATTTAAGAAGTGCAGTAAAACACTTGTTCCCAATATAAACTTCACAACACAAGTCATAACACTGCACACTGAAATATATATGAGGGTATGAACCACATCTAAATAAATCAAAATGAAAACCTTGTTGGTATGTTGAGAGTGGAAACGCTGCACATCAACAAGTCACTCTGGTGACATTACACCAACATTACATATTAAAGTCTGCGCTGCGTTAATGAAGTGCCGGAGGAGAAGAGTGGGTTTAAGATATTAATGACAACGTAAACACATCATCACCATCAGCTCGGATGAATGTTTTCACTCGCGACGTCTTTGGAAAACAAAGCTGAACCACAGAAGTCTCAGATATCAAGCAGCGACTCAAATCAAGACTGTTTCTCAAATTAAATCCAACAGATTAAAAGACCAGTCGCTGTTAAAAGACGTGATAAAATATCTGTTGGTCGCTCTTCATCCCCGTCCCTTAACGACTCTTTGACACCAGTTTGTGAGTTTTCTCCTGATACTTTCAGGATCAGACGGTCGGTTTGCAGTACGGAGAGTTCCAGCACTGAGACGTTGGTCAGTGAAACTCATCTGAATGATGATGAATATACTGTAAACACCATACACAGAATACCAGGAGCAGCGTCACACATGTTTTCATTCCGACGGTCGGCGGAGTGTGAAGAGCTGCAGAGATTGTTTTAAAAACATTCTGGATATTCCAGAGTTGCTCAAGACTCTTTCAGGGTAATTCCAGACTTTTCAATATATTCACAGCTTCAGCCGCTCCGGCGTTGTGTTGTCTCAAATTAAGGTTGTGTTGTGTTGTGTTGTGTTGTGTTGTGCATCAGAAAACCTGAGCAGCTGATTGTGATGACCCGTTGTGTTCCACCTGTGTGTGCGTAACTTCTGTCCACTAATGACTGGCAGGACAGTCACTCGGACATTCAGCCTCGCAGACTTGAAAACTATAATTTGAGGTTTAAACACGACATCAGAGTGTCAGAGATCCGTCCCCGGATCTGGATCTGGATCTGATAAACCCCTCTGACTCACTTTTCACTCGTGTTTCTTTCCACCATTTCCATCATCTCTCAGCTCATCTCAGAACATTTCAGTGGGCCCGGGCAGTTTCTCAGTTTGTACGACAGCAGCGGTCGAGTCAAAGGTCCTGGTTTTCCCAGTGCAGCCTCGGTGCCGTCCCAGTCTGAACGCCCACCTCGGCGGTTTGGCCGGACCGCCAGAAAGCTCCACACCCACCATGACTCTGCAGGACGGCTGATACTTGTAGTGAGCCTCTGCTGTGTCACCGCTCTTCATCATCATAATCATCGTTATCAGCGTCGTGTGCATGAGCGCGTTCGTCCACTCAGCACTGACGCAGTTCTCAGAAACAGCACTTGTTGATGAAGAGGGAGAAGTGTTGAGAAACCTCCTGACCACAGCGTATATTTAGGCCAGACCGCCGTATGCGATCTGTCCAAACATGACAGGGAACAGGGGAAATTATGTGAGAACAGGGAGGGTGGAGAAGGGAAAGACAAACTGTAGTTAGGAAACCATGAGGAGAATGATGTGGTTTCACAGCTGGGCACTCAGACTGTGAGAACGGCAAGTCTGCTGCTGTCGCTCACTGAGAATCAGACTGTGTCAGTCACAGGTCGGATCCCACCGTCCAGATCCAATGCAAAGTATCACAAACCCACTCAGAGCAACAACGAGACAAACCTCGACCAAGACCTCTAAAACGACTGCAAAGTTAAATTGGACATGAACCAGGAGACGTCACACATCTGGAGATGGAACACAGGGTTTTATAACGCTTTGTCTCTTTCAGTCGAGGTGTCTCGTATAACAGGTGTGTGGGGTCCTTACAGGTGTGTGGGGTCCTTACAGGTGTGTGAGGTCCTTAAAGGTGTGATGGGTTCTTACAGGTGTGTGGGGTCCTTACAGGTGTGTGGGGTCCTTAAAGGCGTGATGGGTCCTTACAGGTGTGAGGGGTTCTTATATGTGTGGGGGGTCCTGACAGGTATGCGGGGTCCTTACAGGTGTGAGGGGTCCTGACAGGTGTGTGGGGTCCTTACAGGTGTGTGGGGTCCTTACAGGTGTGTGAGGTCACTAAAGGTGTGTGGGGTTCTTACAGGTGTGTGGGGTCCTAAAGGTGTGATGGGTTCTTACAGGTGTGTGGGGTCCTTACATGTGTGTAGGGTCCTTACGGGTGTGTGAGGTCATTAAAGGTGTGATGGGTTCTTACAGGTGTGTGGGGTCCTTACAGGCATGATGGGTTCTTACAGGTGTGTGGGGTCCTTACAGGCGTGTGGGGTCCTTACATGTGTGTAGGGTCCTGACAGGTATGCAGGGTTCTTACAGGTGTGTAGGGTCCTTACAGGTGTGTGGGGTCCTTACAGGCATGATGGGTTCTTACAGGTGTGTGGGGTCCTTACAGGTGTGATGGGTCCTTACAGGTGTGTGGGGTCCTTAAAGGAATGATGGGTTCTTACAGGTGTGTGTGGTCCTCACAGGCGTGAGAGGTCCTTACAGGTGTGTGTGGTCCTCACAGGCGTGTGGGGTCCTTACAGGCGTGTGGGGTCCTTACATGTGTGTGAGTTCCTTACATGTGTGAGGGGTCCTTACAGGTGTGTGGGGTTCTTACATGTATGAGGGGTCCTTACAGGCGTGTGGGGTCCTAACATGTGTGAGGGGTCGTTATGGGTGTGAGGGGTCCTTGCAGGCGTGTGGGGTCCTTACAGGTGTGTGGGGTCATTATGGGTGTGAGGGGTCGCTACAGGTGTGTGGGGTCATTATGGGTGTGAGGGGTCCTTGCAGGCGTGTGGGGTCCTTACATGTGTGTGGGGTCATTACAGGTATGTGGGGTCATTACAGTCGTGTGAAGTCCTTACAGGTGTGATGGGTCCTTACAGGCGTGAGGGGTTCTTACAGGCGTGAGGGGTCCTTACAGGCGTGTGGGGTCCTTACAGGCGTGTGGGGTCCTTACAGGTGTGTGGGGTCCTTACAGGCGTGTGGGGTCCTTACAGGCGTGTGGGGTCCTTACAGGTGTGAGGGGTCGTTATAGGTGTGAGGGGTCCTTGCAGGCGTGTGGGGTCCTTACAGGTGTGATGGGTCCTTACAGGCTTGATGGGTCCTTACAGGTGTGATGGGTCCTTAAAAGTGTGATGGGTCCTTACAGGTGTGTGGGGTCCTTACATGTGTGAGGGGTCGTTACAGGTGTGTGGGGTCCTTGCAGGCGTGTGGGGTCCTTAATGGCGTGATGGGTCCTTACAGGTGTGATGGGTCCTTACAGGCTTGATGGGTCCTTACAGGTGTGATGGGTCCTTAAAAGTGTGAGGGGTCGTTACAGGTGTGTGGGGTCCTTGCAGGCGTGTGGGGTCCTTACAGGTGTGTGGGGTCCTTACAGGTGTGTGGGGTCCTTACATGTGTGAGGGGTCGTTACAGGTGTGTGGGGTCATTACAGGCATGTGGGGTCATTACAGGTGTGTGAAGTCCTTACAGGTGTGTGGGGTCATTACAAGTATGTGGGGTCCTTACAGGTGTGATGGGTCCTTAAAAGTGTGATGGGTCCTTACAGGTGTGATGGGTCCTTAATGGCGTGATGGGTCCTTACAGGTGTGATGGGTCCTTACAGGTGTGATGGGTCCTTACAGGTGTGATGGGTCCTTACAGGCTTGATGGGTCCATACATGTGTGTGGGGTCATTACAGGTGTGAGGGGTCCTTACATGTGTGAGGGGTCGTTACAGGTGTGTGGGGTCGTTACAGGTGTGTGGGGTCCTTACATGTGTGAGGGGTTCTTACAGGTGTGATGGGTCCTTAAAGTGTGATGGGTCCTTGCAGGTGTGTGTCCAGCTCTGTACAGGTTATCTTATGTGTGTGTTGCATTAGAGAGATCTGAGCTCTGTGGCCATCTGTGTGAATGATGACAGGTACTTAAGGTAGAATTATAACAGGTATACAGGTAACATAATTAACATGAATCCTTGACGATGTTTTGATCTGCAGCGAGTCGACAGTCTGTCATTTCTGGTCGTTTGTCAAACAGAAACTTTTAAACTTCATCGTCTCCAGAGATCAGACAGGAAGTAAAGTGTGAGGGGAAGTGAAGCAGTGACGCACAACAGGTTTCCCTCATCATCATCATCATCATCATCGTCATCATCACTTCTTCTTCTCTTGGTTTCATCACACACACACACACACGGGGAGCGATGACTCACTGCAGGTATGGTCCACCTGTCTCTGTGATCTCGGCTGGCATCGATCGCCCGTCTTCACCTGTCAGCTCGCTCACATCTGCTCATCTTTCTGTTTCTGCTCATTTGTGGAACTTTCCTTCTTCTCTTTCTCCTATCTTACTCTCCTATTGTGTCGTTTCCTTCTTCTTCTTTACTGTCTCCATCTCCTCTGCGCCTCGTTAGCCCTCCGTCTCCTCCCCCTCTTCCTCTGCGACTCTCTTGCTCTCTACATTCATCTTTCCTTCCTCCACCTCGTATCCACGCCGACGACGGAGCGAGCGCTTCCTCAGATCTCTGTAAGGTTGTGAATCATCGCTCCCCCGAGTGTGTCTGCGCGTTAACGTTTGACTTCTTCTCTCTCTGAAGAGTTCTGAGTGCTTTTACGTAACGCCAACACACACGCACACACATGCACACACACACACACACACACACACAGTAAGCCCAGGTGTTAGTTGTGTCTATAAGGAGTCGGAGGTTCAGGTTCAAAGCTTCATTGCTGATCTCCGGCTCAGAGGGTGATGACGTTTCACACACACACACACCACACACACACACACACACACACACACCACACACAGGTGCAGGTGTGTATTGAGCCTCTGTCTCTTTGAAGCCGTCAGATGGAGAAAGTTTAGTCGGCGTCGACTCGCGATCGATTGTCGTCCTTAAAACAAGTTCACCTGAACCTGAGATCTGTGACTTTGTTCGTGTCAGAACTTCAACAAAGAGCCGAAATATTCATAAAAAAATAATCCTCTGCTTCCCGGTGTAACGATCGGTGTTGGGCAGCAACGTAATGATGATGAGTTCTGTCAGGAAAAAAGTTTAATTTTACCCAAAAAGGTAAAATCTAGTCGTCATCTCGCAAAACAGAGTTGCAGCATTCTGCTAAACACCTGCAGCAGCTGAGACTTGATTTAAACATCAGATGTCTCCAACAGCTCGTCTGCTGTGATCAGTCTGCAGCAGAGAACACATCACTAACTGATCTCAGACCAGATTTAACCCTGCATGTGCGAACAGTTACGGTGAAGTAAACTACGTTTCACTGGCTGCAGGGCCTCTGTTGGACGAACAGACTCCAAAGTTTTGTGTCTTCTTAGCTTTCTTGCTAATGTTACTCAGCAGTAAGACTGTATTCAGTCGTTCAGTTCAGCGCTGCTAACTCGAAATCCTTCACACTTTCAAAGATACTCGGCAGGTGATTGGACGCACCATCCGTCTATAACGGGCTAACAACCAATCAGATCAACGCGAGGAGATCACGTCGTCTTCAGTGTCGTTCTTCGCTCTTCTTTCAATGAAATAAACTCTCCAGTCTGATGGAACCGATGCTATACAAGCTACGCTAACCTCTGGAGGAGCCGCCATTGTTGTTGTTTACAAACCAACAGGCACTGATTGGTTCGACCGCTCTGCTTCAGCTGTTTTCAGTCGGAGGTGGTCACATCTTACATATAGCTTCTTTAAGCTAGCTGCTGGAGATTAACAATACGTGATGTGAAAGATTAATAAAACAGAAAATAAGCATCAGCAGGAAAAACTCTTTCAGGACTGCAATGTTAAATGTTCCTGACAAAGATTTGACAGTTTGAAGCCTCGTCGACTCGGAGAGACTCCAACATAACAACGTAACTCTGTTAATGAGCCTCTAAAGTCACGCCGGCTCCGCCCACCATGACTCAGCGCTCGGGCGTCGTCCTGCGCTGTGGCGTGGAGAGGCAGAGAACGAGTTCGAGACAACAACCGAGCAGCTGCTTTTGATTTCCAGACGAAGCAGACGAGCTGTTTTCCACTCTCGGCTCAACACAGTGTAAAAAAGACTCCTAACGATGCCAGAGGCTACAAAACATATTGTGAGAAGATCAGAAGAGAACAAAAGACAACAGAGGATGAAGAAACGAGCGGCGGTCTAAAATAGCCGTGACCCGATCTGACTGCAGGTGTGTGCTGAGTCCAAACATCTGCTCCCAGCTCCTAATCCTCCTCATCATCCCGGCTCAGCCCTCTGGGTGGACTCGCATACTTTCTTAAATAGTTTCACTTGCAGATGAAAAGGAAACGCGCTGGCCGAGCTGCTCCCCGAGGCTTTGGAGGAGAAGTCGGAGCGCTGGGAGAGTTCGTTATGTGAAATGAAATCTGTCGGTTCTTCACACAGGTTGTCTCGAGCCGTTTGCCCAAAGTAACAGTCCACAACTCTGGTCTCTGCTCGGCTGCTCGCAGCTGGAACACCTGAGGGATCCATGCAACCAACAGCCGACCGGCACGACATGATGAAACTGCTTTTCAAACGCAGCTGACGTGAAGCGTCAGAGTGTCTGAGCGTCACGCTGAGCCTCGTGTGGCCGGCAGCTCCTCGTCTTCATCACGCGGGATCATTTGTGCTCCGTCTTTGTTGAGACGTGAATCCATCCAGAGCGAGTTGTAATCAGATTACCTTCCTGTAACTGTCCCCACACAAACATCCCTCACAGTGTCATCAAAGATATCAATTCATCTATTTATATATGGAATCTGATAATCGTTACTCTGCAGCCTCGGGACGTTGACACCAGCTGTGATTTCTCTATCCCGAAAAAATATGAATGTTTCTTAAAAAAGTTGGATATTCAACTTTAATGTGCCGTGTTTAGTTTCCACATTCATTTCGTTCCAAGATGTTACAAGTGTCTTGTTATAACCGCACGTTGCTGTATTTATATTTTAATAAAATATAATGTGTTGTTTAGTATCAAAATTTTTCCAGGTATTTACTGAAGTTAGAATGACATCACTGTCCTCCGTTATGGCCTCACCTCTGACTGCCTGTGATGGCGGCTCGTCCGTCTTTCCTGGACCTTGATGTGATCCTGATCACATGGATGATCCTGATCCCGTGGATGAGACCCGCTCCACCTTCGACCTCGCCTTCCTGTGAAAACAACCAGACTCAGTCGATGTCTTCAGTTCACTTCAGATAACTTCCTGAGAGCGATCACAGGAACTGAACCCTGACTTTCAGGTTTAAAGTCTGATGAGTAACCAACTGAATATCCCCCACATCCTCCTAACGCTGCCTCGTTATATCACATCATATATTATATTGTTTTCATCTCTGTACCAGCATCATTCTGTTTCCCCCCACATGACCTCCGGACCTTTTCCTCCTGACAAACCTCAGAAGAACTTCACAGTTTTCTTTCCGATAAATAATCTGGATGCTGTTTGTTGGTTCTGGACGACACTTTGTGTAACACTGAATCCTGGATGTGATGCCAGGAAGAGCTGACGAACCAGCGAGACTCAGAGTGTGTGTGTGTGTGTGTGTGTGTGTGTGTGTGTGTGTGTGATGCATCTTTTCTTTGGCTGGCCGACAGCTGGACCTGACTGTGTGTGTGTGTGTGTGTGTGAGAGAGTGTGTTGACATGTGTGATATCTGAGCCCTGAGGCTGTATTATGTGGTGAATCTGCTCTAATGTCAACAGCTGATGTCATCATGTGTCAGGTTGACCTACCTGCTTTGTGGGGACCAGGTAACAGGAAGTTCATGACATCACTTCAAATGTTCTTATTCACATCTGAATTTCACGTTTTCACACATTTTCACATGTTAACTAAAATTCAGATGTAGAAAATAAAATAATGCCACATGTGAAATGTAATCTTACTAAACAAAAACTAAACATGGCAGAATCTCGTTAAATTTGTTTATTTACGTGTATTTAACGTTTTCACGCATTTTCACATGTGAACTCATTTTTTTAACAAAGAATAATGTCGGTCATTTCACCATGGGAATAACAGACTCCAACTTCGGGTTTGTCAAGTTCTGACTTTCAGCTCGTCAACTGATGACAAGTTAATTCTTCTACATGCAAACAAAAGTAAAAACGATACGTGTGTGTGCAGACGAACCTTTGTGTCCGTGTGTTATTGTCTCTGTGTGCAGACAGACAGGTTGTTTGTGGAACCTGAGTCCACATCGTCGCCTCTAATTGTTGCTTTGCACAAACAGTCTTTGTTGGAAAATCCACATTTTGGTTTTTCTGTTTAATTTATCGTCCTATTTATACATCAGACTGTGATTGGAGAGCAAACATCCAGACGCTAAGAAAATATGTATTCTACTGCAAAACAACTCCAACTCCTGACACACACACACACACACACACACACACACACACACTCGTCCTGTCTCTCTGGATGTCGTCTTGTAAGCGTGTGTTTAATGACGGCACGTACTGAATTATTCATCCTCAGATGTAATTTGAGAAGTGTTTGCGTAATATTATGTATTTTTGATGACTTTATCTCACACCGTCTCTCTCGTGGTGACTTTATATAACACAAATGAAATACTTTGCAATCATGACAAATCTGAATAAATACAGAGCGACTAAATAAACCTCACATAAATATTAATGACGACGCTGTTTGGAGACAATCACAAATCAGGAGACGGAATGATTGCAGCAGCCGAAGTGACTTTTGTTGTCTTTGTGTCTGACAGCGGGGCGAGATGATGATTACAGTACTGAATATACATCTACAGCCAGCAGGAGGTTTGTCTCAGCGGGTCATGTACCCTGCAGACGGGCCGGGAGCTGGTTCTGCTGGTGTTGATGTAGATACATATAAAAACAGGGACGGGCTCAGAATACTGGGTCGTGTGGTCGCCCTGGTCTTTACACAACGGTCAAGCTAATCGCCTCCTACAAGAGGTGATTGTCAGCTGAAGGTGAAGGAGTCGGATCGGTCTTCAGGGTAAAATGGAGCGTGAGACTCTACTGGGCGGTTCTGGTGGTCAGGGCGACGAGTCCAAAGGCAGAGCTTTGGATTTGGCCAGCAGATCGACGTTCCAGCCTCATTTAGTCACCCGTCTGTCACCCCCCACTGCAGTTAAAGTATGCTGGTGCAGTCTGACTCGTGGATCCTTTATCCGTCACAATCCAACACCTGGACCAAAAGAACTGAGAGAGGACAGAACTAATCGGGTCCATCTCAGCGGGTCAGATCTAACAATCAGCTGCTGGTCATGAGCTCCCAGTGTCTGGACTCAGGAAACAGAATTCAACGTTCCCTCCTGGTGCAGATCTGTAAACCCTGATCTGATCTCAGGTCTGCTTCTGTCTGATCTCAGGTCTGTTTCTGTCTGATCTCAGGTCTGCTTCTGACTGATCTCAGGTCTGCTTCTGACTGATCTCAGGTCTGTTTCTGTCTGATCTCAGGTCTGCTTCTGACTGATCTCAGGTCTGTTTCTGTCTGATCTCAGGTCTGCTTCTGACTGATCTCAGGTCTGTTTCTGTCTGATCTCAGGTCTGTTTCTGACTGATCTCAGGTCTGTTTCTGACTGATCTCAGGTCTGCTTCTGACTGATCTCAGGTCTGTTTCTGTCTGATCTCAGGTCTGCTTCTGACTGATCTCAGGTCTGTTTCTGTCTGATCTCAGGTCTGCTTCTGACTGATCTCAGGTCTGTTTCTGTCTGATCTCAGGTCTGTTTCTGACTGATCTCAGGTCTGTTTCTGACTGATCTCAGGTCTGTTTCTGACTGATCTCAGGTCTGTTTCTGACTGATCTCAGGTCTGTCTCTGACTGATCTCAGGTCTGTTTCTGTCTGATCTCAGGTCTGTTTCTGTCTGATCTCAGGTCTGTTTCTGACTGATCTCAGGTCTGTCTCTGTACAGGAAGCAGATCTGTACAGCTTCCCGTCACAGAGCGCCTCTGGGACTCCGTCTTTAAAATGATGGAGGTTCATCAAGGATCCAAGAATGTGTTGAGAAATCAGAGAACACATCTCGGCTCATAATCGTCACCAGGTTCTGATCGCTTTATCACCAGTTTGTTCAAACAAACGTGTTCGGTGAGAAACAGGAACAAAACACGAGAGCTGCTCAGATTCTGATCAGGAACTTTATCGTTTGCTATCGTGTCTGACTGCGTAGAAAAATCTGATTGTTGCTGTCATTAAAACCCCCAAACACACACACACACACACACACACACACACACACACACACACACACTCTCTCTCTCTCACACACACACACACACACACACACACACACACACACTCTCTCTCACTCACACACACACACACACACACACACACACACACACACACACACACACACTAATGCCTCAGTGTCAGTAAAAGTGATCACCAGTGTAGCGGCTGTGAGTGCGACCGTGTTCTGTTTGATCCGTACGGAGTCATCAAAGAACTGGATTAAAGCAGCGACCTTGTTGTGGTCAGAGGGAGGGCTGACACACACACACACACACACACACACACACACACACACACACACACACACACACACACACAGCCTGGCACTGAGAACAGGATGTATGAAGCGAGAAGCGGCTGCTGGTCTGACAGAGAGCAGAGCGGAGTGACGACACAGACGGACGTCTTCAGATGACAGTAAAAAGAAACTGGAGACGACCTGCAAGTTCTGGTTCGGACCCGAGCGGGTCTCTGCGGAGAGCCGAGCTGTGTGTTCATGTAATCCATCCTCTGTGAGAGCTCGCAGCAGCATGTGCAGGAGGTCTGCAGAGTCCTGAACACAAGACATTAAACACAGAATCACACAGTTACGTGTCTCAGTTATGCAGGAAACAGACAATTATTGTAATTTATAAATAGAAACAGTTCACTGATGAAACTGATGGAGACGCTGCTAACATCGTACGTCTACATGTCTCTGGGCTGAACTGGGCCTTGTGACTGTGTCCTCTGCTTACTGATGGTTCTGCGTGAATATGTGAGCGTAACATGAGTCTCAACAGTCAACTGAGTTTTTCAGACTGGCGGCTGATCGTCAATCTAACGCATTATTCTGATTCAGGAAACAGAGTTTGATTGGCGATATTTGTCTCCAGAATGTCGTGAAGTGTAAAGTACAAATAACTCGACATTGTACTTCTAGAAGTACTGTAACACAAACATACATCCAGGATGTGTTCAGCTAGCTTAGCTTAGCTTAGCTTAGCTTAGCACAACGACGGGAGCAGCCAGGAGCCAAAGCTGAAAGTAAAATCCTCCTGATTTCTCTTCATGTACTCCACGTGCATTTTACTTTCTGTGTGTGTGTGTGTGTGTGTGTGTGTGTGTGTGTGTGTGTGTGTGTGAGAGAGTGTGTGAGAGTGTGTGTGAGTTTCTATCAGCTGTGTGTTTGATGAATAACCGCCCTGACAGCACTACCAGCCGGGCGCCTTTGAAGCGCTCTGATCACAGATTGAATGGTTTAACACAGATGGTGAGAACACACACGAGGTCATGAGGTCACACACACACACACACACACACGTACACACACGTACACACACACACGTACACACACCTGGACTTACATCAGTCTGCGACCACAACAAGGTGTCGGCTGCAGTCACTTTCTTTAATGACTCAGCAGAGATCAAACACACATTTCCCACAACATCACACACACACACACACACACACACATCTGATCTGAGCTTTGATGACTCGACACACATCAGACACGCAACTGCGTGGAGAGTGGTGACATCACTTCCTGTCTGGCCTCAGTTCCAGCTCCTCCAGGTCCCTGCTGCTGCTGCTGCTCCTGCTGCTGCTGTCTGGCGGAGCGTCACTACACAGGAACTCACAAATGTGTCAGAAAACACAGGTTTCTATCTCCGACGACAGACGTCTGCTTTAACGTGTTTCCTGAGAACGTGACAAACACTCTGTGGAGCTCATCAAGACTTAATGATGCTGTTTAATATTTACAGCCTTCCTTTAAACCAAATGATGCTGTTGAAATATTGAAATCAAGGATCAGGATTATGCAGATGAAACCTCAGTTTATGTTTCTCTGTCATCCACTGAAGATTCAAAGCAATCGTCATCAGGCTACAGAGAGCAGCAGGGGTCACGTGTGTGTGTAGGCTAACCCTGACGTTAGCATCGCTGTGCTTACCTCTGACGGATTTAAAGTAATCTGAAGGTTCTGATCCGTCCAGGTTCTGATCATCCAGATAATCTCCACAGATGAACTCCTACAGAACTGCAGTAAACTTGAGCTTCTGTGCTTTGATTCATTTTACATTTCAGAATATTTATCAGACGCTTCTGTCCAAAGTGACTGACATTGATTCACACATACATCCACACAGCGACCAGCACATCAGGAGCAGTTCTGGGGTTCACACTTCGACATGCAGACCAGGGGAATCAAACCAGCAACCTTCTGATAACACGCTGCTGACTCGGCCCCTGAGCCTCAGCCGCTCCAACGCTGTGGAACAACGTGAGCTGCTTCCACTTCACGATGCTGCTATCTTCTTAAAAGTGATGCAAAAATATCAGTAATCTATTACTCTACACAGACAGGAATAGTAAAATAAGTTACTACCTTCAGATGAAAGTAACTCATTACTTTATAGTCACACACACACACACACACACACACACACACACACAGATCCAGACGAACAGTCACTCTGACAGTCAGGACTGTGGGAGATGAAAGGATGACGTCATCATTAAGGAGGACATTTCCATGTTAATGATGACCATAAAAGGAGTTACCACACATCCAGGAAGTGTGTGCGTGTGAGTGAAAGAGAGAGTGTGTGTGTGTGTGTGTGTGTGTGTGTGTGTGTGTGTGTGTGTCAGGGCTGCCCCAGTGAGTGTGTTTTCTTTCCAACACCTGTAAAATCCTCCAGCAGTGATTAGTCAGCACCGAACGCCCAGCGAGCTGTTTTCCATGGCTCAGTGTGTGTGTGTGTGTGTGTGTGTGTGTGTGTGGCAGCAGTGGTTGCCACAGTACACACACACACACACACACACACACACACACACACAGTGGCAGACCTACAGGAGATGATTCAGCAGATACTCCTGTTTGAGGTGGGCTGCTTCACCACAACACACACACACACACACACACACACACACACACTCATTACTAATGCAGTAACATATTCAAATAAACGTCACACACCTACACATGAAAACACACCTCTACACACACGCACACGCACACACACGCACACAGACACACACACACCTGTCTAGTCTTGATGACGCAAATTTAAATGTAAATAAAGCTGCTGCGCATATTCACGCGGCGACAACACAAAGTACAACAGAACATTAAAGCTTCATGTTCCACCAGAGCCTTCAGGACCACTTCAGTCACTTTCCTACAGGACATTCAGAACCGCCTTCGACAAACACTGGAAACACCATCTCCTCACAGACCACTCCAACGACACCTTCTGCAGCTCCTTCACTAGAACCTGACAGGATGTCAAGAACTTCCTCACTGACCATTAGAACCACCGAAATGTAAAAGACAATGACTAGAAGAACCTCAGAGAACCCTGGAACTACATCTAAGACTAAAAGACCATTAAAACCCCCTGTTAGACCATTAGAACCCCCTGTTAGACCATTAGAACCCCCGTTAGACCATTAGAACCCCCTGTTAGACCATTAGAACCCCCTGTTAGACCATAAGAACCACCTGTTAGACCATTAGAACCATCTGTTAGACCATTAGAACCCCCGTTAGACCATTAGAACCCCCATTAGACCATTAGAACCCCCTGTTAGACCATTAGAACCACCTGTTAGACCATTAGAACCACCTCTTAGACCATTAGAACCCCCTGTTAGACCATTAGAACCACCTGTTAGACCATTAGAACCCCCTGTTAGACCATTAGAACCCCCTGTTAGACCATTAGAACCACCTGTTAGACCATTAGAACCACCTGTTAGACCATTAGAACCCCCTGTTAGACAATTAGAACCACCTGTTAAACCATTAGAACCCCCTGTTAGACCATTAGAACCCCCTGTTAGACCATTAGAACCACCTGTTCAACCATTAGAACCCCCTGTTAGACCATTAGAACCCCCTGTTAGACCATTAGAACCACCTGTTAGACCATTAGAACCCCCTATTAGACCATTAGAACCACCTGTTAGACCATTAGAACCCCCTGTTAGACCATTAGAACCCCGTTAGACCATTAGAACCACCTGTTAGACCATTAGAACCCCCTGTTAGACCATTAGAACCCACTGTTAGACCATTAGAACCCTGTTAGACCGTTAGAACCCCCTGTAAGACCATTAGAACCCCCTGTTAGACCATTAGAACCCCGTTACACCGTTAGAGCCACCTGTTAGACCATAAGAACCCCCTGTTAGACCATTAGAACCCCGTTAGACCATTAGAACCACCTGTTAGACCATTAGAACCCTGTTAGACCATTAGAACCCCCTGTTAGACCATTAGAACCACCTGTTAAACCATTAGAACCCCCTGTTAGACCATTAGAACCCCCTGTTAGACCATTAGAACCACCTGTTAAACCATTAGAACCCCCTGTTAGACCATTAGAACCACCTGTTAGACCATTAGAACCCTGTTAGACCATTAGGACCACCTGTTAGACCATTAGAACCAGCTAAAGACAAAGGGCTTCAAGTATTTTCCAAATCACCACCAGTGCTCCGTAATGAACCCATAGAACATCCACAGTGATAACTAAAACTTCCGATTCACCACAAGAACCACCAGAACCTCCTCAATGACCAGTAGAACCACCAAAATGACTCCTAGGAACTAATTTATGACCAAAACAACCACCGAGATGTGCAGTCGGCTGCACGTGTAATGTGCCCACAGGGTTTCTGTGCTCGTATTGGTCGTGTGCACAAACAATTATTCTGACCCGTTTTCCAGGAACCACCGACCGGTTTCCAGCTGTCAGCTGAAGCTGGAGGAACGGTTCTGCGCTGAGTGGAGCTGGACGGTTCAGCTGTGATCCTGCAGAGACCAAAACCACAACACAGAGAGGGAGAGCGTGAGCAGGGAGCTAATGATTCTAATCAAACATTCAAAACCAGAACCCACACAATCAGGACGTGTTTCCAAAACCACACACACACGCACGCACAAACACACACACACACACACACACACACACACACTGAGCAGCAGGAACATCAGGGAGAGTTTAACCACGGCGTTGTATATTCATCGCTGCCTCGTGGGAACTCGCTGCAGGTAACAGAAACAGCCTCAGAGTTTCCAGCTCGCCAGAGTCGCCTTTTGTTCTCCCATAATGCACCACAGCATCCCACTACTACTGGACGCTTTACACTTGGTTTCAGAGAGAGCTGCTGCAGACAGGGGTCCAGTTTTACGAGGGACTGACCTCCACACCTACAGACTGGAAGTCAGTCAGGAGCCAATCAGCTGATGTTTGTCACAAAAAACAACAAATGGTAGAATTCACTAAAATAACGACACACTGAGCAACATTAATAAAACGAACACGATGTTGTTTGTTGTCTGAATATTAGAGTTTTCAGAGATTCAACATGTTTACAGACACAAACTGAGTCCAGCTGTTCCAGGTGTTCAGACACACTCCTGAGGAGGAGGATCGGGTGTGAGCTGGATCTGGTCCAGACGGAGCTGCTGGATCCGGCTCGGTTCTGAAGGTCTGCAGGCTGATTTGGGTTGATAACGGGCTGGTTGAACTCTGGTTCTGTGGTGGTGAAACATCAGCTCCACAGAGATGAATGCATCAGAAGACGCTCGGCTCTGACTGCACAGGTGAAACATTTACACCGCGGCGCCGCAGATCCAAAGTGACTCTGCAGACCGGTGGTGTTGGTGCTGCTCGGCTCTCTGTGACGTGCTGAAGTGTGGACCCGGCTGCTCTGTCGACGCCCCCTGGATGAATGAAGGTTAAAGGAGAGCGAGCGGCTGAATGCGGCGGGAGGTTCTGCGGACGCGGCGCGCAGCAGGGATTTCCAGGGATATGAGCACATTTTCTGCTTCATAACTGCGAGCGCTGCCGCAGCGGAAACGGCCCAATTGGATTTAAAACCTCAAACATTTTATGAGTCCACAAAGTCGCTCTCCATTTCACGCTCGGTGGAGGAGCTCAAAGTTTCTGTGTTTGCATGACGTCACGGGTTAGAGAGCGAGGAGCCCACTGAGCTCTCATCAGCACAGGAACCACACATGGCTGCTTTTAACTGGGCCCAGTGTCGGTGCTGCTGTTCAGGTTGAGCTTGTAATTAAATGTTTCCATGTTGGTAAGCTCTTTTGCTGTATATGAGGTCTAATAAACACTGAAACACATCCAGCCAGAGGTTAGATAAGCAGCTTTTTACAGCAGCGTCTGCGAAACGGCTGAACATGAGGATAAAAATAAGAAACTCTCCGCACGTAAAAACCCAACGAGACGACACATTTCATCTGAAAAGCAGCAGCGCTTCCACACACGGGCCTGTGAGGAGGATTCACAGGCAGCCCGCGGACCAACGGACTGAAGACAACAACACAACACACAAAGGAAAGTCTTCACACGGTGCTTGATTGTTCAGATTCCAGTCGCTGTTGGACCAGGACTTCTGGTGCTGATGACGGGTCATTAAATGTAGCGTCCATCCTCTGAGGAGCAGGAACGGTATCAGGAATCTTTATGACAATCTAACAAGTTTATTTTTAGATTTTTTACTGTGTACAAGTGGAAAACTGACTTGATGGATATGCGAGATAAAAAAGATTCATCCTCTGGAGATCATGAATGTCCGCAGGAGGTTTCATGGTCAGTAGCTGTAAAGTTATCTTTCAAAATCAGGGCTTCCCAAAGTCCAGACTCCTGGCCACATCCGGACCGGACGCCACGTCTCTGGACCCAGCCCACACGTCAAGTCATGAAGAACATATTGTGAACGCTACCTTTTCTGTTTTTAATTTTAAAACACACTCTGACGGGTCGAACCTTCAGTTAGAGGTTTTTAAAACTCTGCAGTGTTTTATCTCCATCAATGCATCTGTGCGAGTCTCCGCTAACCCTTCGACGTTCAAGTGCACCTCGTCAACTCAGGACACTAAACTCAAATGGCCACAAACGTTTAAATTTTCTCTCATTCTCTGTAGTTGGAATACTCAGACCTACATCAGTGATAACGTTCTTCTTTCACTGCAGCACTTCTAGTAATTAGACGTTAGAATAATAATGTTTCCATCGATTTCTACATCGACGTGATTCTATAAAAAACCTCATCAAGTTGTTGAAGCTCGACCATATTCTTCTACAACAAGTGATCTATAACCCCTGACCGTAAATAATCTGAAGCTGTTCTCGATCAAACTGTTGGACTTCCTGGCGAGTCCACCGGTTCTTAGAACCTGGGTTCTTGTGAGTTATTATAGAATCAGGCATAGCAGAGAGTAAAGCACAGTTGTAACACCGTCACTGCTTCCTGACAGTCCATTATCAGTTACAGTACACTGATAAACATGTCACAAGTCTGCCTTGTGTCATCACTTGTTGGCGATCGAAGACGACATGAAATGAAAAGAGAGCATTTCTGTCCAGCCGGGTGTCCTCAGCTCATCGTGCTCCTCTTCCTCCCAAAACTCACCAGAAGTGTTCCGGTGGCTTTTACAGCGATGCATAATGTAACTGAGCAGCTCTAAAGGCCTCTCTGCCCCATACAGCTTCATTTAAACATGCTTCCACCTACGTCAGAAGAAGCTGTGATGCATTATGTAGATTAAATGACTTGAATGTGCGTATACCTCATTCCTCAATCAGGCAGAGAGCAGCTGGAGAGCGTTTACAGCCGAGTGCAGGTGACAAGATGAGATGAAGATGCATGTCTTCTCCTTCGACCAGACGACAGCTGCTGAAATCTCCCTAAGTGACAGAGAGCGATGGAGAGGAAGGTGAGCAGAACATGTACAGACACCTCACCTCACCCTGACCCCGACATGACACCAGCACACAGAGACTCACTTCAAAACATGAAACTCACCTGGCTCAGGTATGTTCTCTCTAACTTAATAGTGTAACTACAAAATGATTCCTCAGCCCAAAACTAATTAAACTTACCAAAAATCATTCAATGCAAAATGACTCCAAAGTGTCAAAGTAGAGATGATAATGACTCTCAGGTGTCTACGTAGAGACGATAATGACTCTCAGGTGTCTACGTAGAGATGATAATGACTCTCAGGTGTCTCGTAGAGATGATAATGACTCTCAGGTGTCTACGTAGAGATAACAATGACTCTCAGGTGTCTACGTAGAGATGATAATGACTCTCAGGTGTCTCGTAGAGATAACAATGACTCTCAGGTGTCTACGTAGAGATAACAATGACTCTCAGGTGTCTCGTAGAGATGATAATGACTCTCAGGTGTCTACGTAGAGATGATAATGACTCTCAGGTGTCTCGTAGAGATGATAATGACTCTCAGGTGTCTACGTAGAGATGATAATGACTCTCAGGTGTCTCGTAGAGACGATAATGACTCTCAGGTGTCTACGTAGAGACGATAATGACTCTCAGGTGTCTACGTAGAAACGATAATGACTCTCAGGTGTCTACGTAGAGACGATAATGACTCTCAGGTGTCTACGTAGAGATAACAATGACTCTCAGGTGTCTACGTAGAGATGATAATGACTCTCAGGTGTCTACGTACAGACGATTATGGCTCTCAGGTGTCTACGTAGAGACGATTATTACTCTCAAGTGTCTACATAGAGACGATAATAACTCTCAGATGTCTACGTAGAGACGATAATGACTCTCAGGTGTCTACGTAGAGACGATAATGACTCTCAGGTGTCTACGTAGAGATAACAATGACTCTCAGGTGTCTACGTACAGATGATTATGGCTCTCAGGTGTCTACGTACAGACGATTATGGCTCTCAGGTGTCTACGTAGAGACGATTATTACTCTCAAGTGTCTACGTAGAGACAATAATAACTCTCAGGTGTCTACGTAGAGATAACAATGATTCTCAGGTGCCTACGTAGAGATGATAATGACTCTCAGGTGTCTACGTAGAGATAACAATGACTCTCAGGTGCCTACGTAGAGATGATAATGACTCTCAGGTGTCTACGTAGAGATAACCATGACTCTCAGGTGTCTACGTAGAGATAACCATGACTCTCAGGTGTCTACGTAGAGATAACCATGACTCTCAGGTGTCTACGTAGAGATAATGACTCTCAGGTGTCTACGTAGAGATAACAATGATTCTCAGGTGTCTACGTAGAGATAACAATGATTCTCAGGTGCCTACGTAGAGATAACAAAGACTCTCAGGTGTCTACGTAGAGATAACAATGACTCTCAGGTGTCTACGTAGAGATGATAATGACTCTCGGGTGTCTACGTAGAGATGATAATGACTCTCAGGTGTCTACGTAGAGATAACCATGACTCTCAGGTGTCTACGTAGAGATAACAATGACTCTCAGGTGTCTACGTAGAGATGATAATGACTCTCAGGTGTCTACGTAGAGATAACAATGACTCTCAGGTGTCTACGTAGAGATGATAATGACTCTCAGGTGTCTACGTAGAGATAACCATGACTCTCAGGTGTCTACGTAGAGATGATAATGACTCTCGGGTGTCTACGTAGAGATAACTATGACTCTCAGGTGTCTACGTAGAGATGATAATGACTCTCGGGTGTCTACGTAGAGATGATAATGACTCTCAGGTGTCTACGTAGAGATAACCATGACTCTCAGGTGTCTACGTAGAGATAACAATGACTCTCAGGTGTCTACGTAGAGATGATAATGACTCTCAGGTGTCCATGTAGAGATGATAATGACTCTCAGGTGTCTACGTAGAGATAACCATGACTCTCAGGTGTCTACGTAGAGATGATAATGACTCTCAGGTGTCTACGTAGAGATAACAATGACTCTCAGGTGTCCATGTAGAGATGATAATGACTCTCAGGTGTCTCTGTAGAGATAACAATGGCTCTCAGGTGTCTACGTAGAGATGATAATGACTCTCAGGTGTCTACGTAGAGATGATAATGACCCTCAGGTGTCTACGTAGAGATGATAATGACTCTCAGGTGTCTACGTAGAGATAACAATGACTCTCAGGTGTCTACGTAGAGATAACAATGGCTCTCAGGTGTCTACGTAGAGATGATAATGACCCTCAGGTGTCTACGTAGAGATAACAAAGACTCTCAGGTGTCTACGTAGAGATAACAATGGCTCTCAGGTGTCCATAGAGACAATACAGGCCTCTCAGTGTCCACACAGAGATCATTTATCAGCCTGATGAGCTGCTTGTTGACTTTTCCCTCGCTGGCTGACTCTCTGGCTGCATGATGGTCGTGGATGTTGGAATTTTTGGAGAGAAATCAGGTCAGGGCGTCTTTGCAAAATTAAAAACCATAATCCCAGAAAATCTGAGGAAATATTTATGCTTCATATCACATATCAAACGAGGGAGCGAGAGATTCCAGCGGACCGTTTCTTCATGGCTGCAGTTCATTCCAGTTCATGGTGTGAACTCGTGTGTCGCCCTGTTAGTGCCGCACCTTCAGGCTGCGGTATAGGAAGAAAAACACGCTTTCATATTTAAATTCAGCCTACAGCGAGTCACTTAAAGCTGCTCTCCACATCAGATCCTTCTCCTCCATCTTACGCTCCTCTTTCTTTCCATCTTTTCTCTTTTCAACACCTCTCCCGCCTCCTCCTCTCATACATTCATCTTCCTCTCTCTCCCTCTAACCAGTCGTTTTGTATGTAGGTCGAATAGCCGTGTTAAATGTAAATGTCCCTCATGCATAGCAGAGCAGGGCCCCTCAGAAATACAGGGACTGAATGAGAAATGAAATGAAACACCTCCAGCCACTTCAAATGAGTGTGTGTGTGTGTGTGTGTGTGTGTGTGTGTGTGTGTGTGTGTGTGTCCTGATGTGACCCCGCGGAGGCTGCAGCCGCCTGTGAAGTCGATGTGAACTCGCTGAAGCGGTTCGCTGGCTTTAATGAAGGAGTGCGGGGGCGACCCGGCGGGCCGGGGGGGGACGGGCAGGGTCACATCTGCTCGGGTCACACAGGTACGCCTCGGCACAGGTGTCACCGCCGGGACTGGAAGAGAGGAAGAGAGTGACCAGGGTGAGATTAACAGCTCAGAGTCAGTGAGCTGCAGCGGTGCTCAGACTTTGGAGGAGCTTCTGATTGGCTGACGGGTGAAAACAACAAAAGCATAAATATCAGAGACCAGCTGATCAGTCTGACGCACATTTTAATGAGATGATACACTAAGTTCTATTAGCAAAACTGTTTAAGGTGCATAAATCAGAACTGAAAAAAGTAGGTGTAACGGCTAACTGCTGCTAACTGTAGCTGCTGTTAGTTAGCTGAGTTAGCATACACCACACTGCTAGTTAGCATGCTAACTTCTGTACATCTCTGCAGTACAATTTCATAAAAAAAGGAAAATAGACGTTACTAATGTCGAAACCTTTATTTATTCTCAGATTTTTTAGCATGTTTTCAACCAAAATACTCAAAGTTAACCACCAGTAATATTGGTGATATAAGACCAGACGGATGTTGGTCTGCGTTATCTAACTCTACGTGCTAACGGCTTCGGTCACAGAACAGCAGATTTAAGTTAAAATGTGTGATGTCACTCTTTACTTCAGTCGTACTGTTGCATGCTGTATCACACTGAGAACAAACTGCTGCTGCACTGTGTTTACACCATCATCAAACTTCACCCTCTGTACCGTCAACAACACCAAAAAGCCCTAACGTAACGTATAATTTGACCATTTAGCAGCGCTGACATGAGTAGTTAGTTGAACTCCACGCTGTAATAATAATAACATTACACATTTATTTTGACTTGGATACTTTATGATCATGTCGGATGCAGCCAATCAGTGCGGCAGACGGTGAGGGATCCAAACAGCCGGTTCTGTAACGTTACACGGAGTCCAAGTACGTTATGACATCAACAGCTGAACACAGAAAAACACTGAAAACACTTTACACTACACCTTTCAGCTCGTCGTACTGTATGATTCACAACCCTCCCTTTTAATTGGGCTGCCAATATGCACGAATACTCAAATATTCTCAGAGTGACTTTAAATTTTTAGCTCTTCCCTCCGTGAACTCTCCTGATGAAATCCTGGTGATTAAGATTTCAGATGGACTGGTAAATGTCATGTGGGGACAGGTGTGAGGCCGTGATATCATCATCCTCCTGCCTCTTCAATCAGCGCCGATCCCCAGCTGATCTCTGGGTAAATTTACATTTGAGCGGCCCGAGCGGCGCGCACACACCACAGCATCGCCATCTGAATGTAAATGTGGAGCTGATTGCAGCGCGATGAGAGTCTCTGGTGGGAGGAGGATCGCTGTGATGTGAGGACACAGACGGCATGTCCTCAAGAAGGTCACAAACCTGTCCAAAAAGTTGATATTCTGAGATACAGCACTCCTGCTCCTCCTGCTCGGATGATTGCAGGTCGGTTCAGGTGAGTTTGTCTCTTCTGTTGTTGTTTTGCGGCTGTAAACTTTCATCCTCTGCCTCCATTAAACTTTGGAGGAGCTCAACCCAGAAGTGCATCGATCTGATTGGTTCAGCGAGCCTGATGCTGGTGTTACAGACTCAGAGGGGACGTCTCAGTGTTTCCTCTCCCTGGATAACCTCCGGCCCTCACGGCCTGTGGACGGAGCCCAGGCTTCTGTGGAGGGATTACGGCGGCGCTCAGAGTCGGCTCAGGACGGATCATGTGGAGGGAGAGTCACCTTAAATCACCACAAACTTATAGACTCACATCACAAACGGCTGCGAAGAGGCTGAAACATTTATTGAACGTGTCCTTGGTTGTGGATCATATATGTCTCTTCTTCAGGCCGATGTTTCTTTTCAACAGTCTGACCTGAAATCCTTTCACCTGCGCAGCACGTCACAAGTTTAAATCTGCTGCATTCATAATTAATTCTGCAGTTTTGTTCTCATGTAAAGTTTCCTGTCAGGTTTCAGCTGCTTCATGTTTTACAGTCTGTCTCTGTCTGAAGCTGAAGCTCCTGTAAATTCAGCGCTATAAAATCTAAATCTATTACTTCCTGTCTCTCTCTCTCTCTCCTTTAGAGTGACAGGTCCGGACCTCGCTCGTCCACCTCTCACCTTCACCCCGTCTGTCTTCTTTACGTCCTCCCTCCTCCAACATGTGCTTCTCCTGTTGTCTCCTCCTCTGCCTCCTCGTGACCTTCTCTCCTTCCTCATTTCTACATTTTGTTTTTATTTTCGTCTTCTCTTTTATCTTTTATTCTCCTCCTCTTTCTCTTTTCCCACATCTGTTTCCTCCTGTCTTCTCCTTCTTTCTGTCCTTTCCTTTCATCTTCTTCATCCTCCTCCTCCACTTCATTTTCCTTTTCTTCTTTCATATCTGTTTTCCTCTCCTGACTTTAACTTTGTCTTTAGCCGTCTCTAGGAACACTGATGTCGTAGCGTTGGGGAACATCTGCATCCATCCGTCTGTGTACCTATCTGTGTAACTGCCACCAGTGTTGGATGCAGTTAGCGATGACGATGTTGCACAGATACCTGTTGTTCAGCAGCTAACACAGTTAGCACAGTTAGCAAAGAGGTCTTTGGTCTCGTCTTGGTTGCCGTGAATTCTCCTGATGCTTATTTCTCTGCAGTCCTTTGCTCACTGCGTCAGAGTCGTTCAGTCTGTTAGCGTGCCGCTGCTCCTGCCACGTGATTGGCTGTTTTCTTCTTCTTCTGCCACTATATCAAACACAGAGAGAGAATCATCTTTATCTCCTTAAGTCTGAGCCCTGCTTCTGTGAAACCCTTCAGAATATTCACATTTCTAAGTTCTGTTAAATCTATTGGACGTGGCGCCACGTGTGGGTATAAATCTAATCAGAGATCAATGGTTCCGGACCAGAACGCGCCGCGGCTCCATCACAGGTGCAGTCAGACGCAGCGAGCCAGCAGCGTGCAGGTCGAGTGAAGTGGGTTCAACAAAGTGTGAGAATAATTACGACCCGGAGAGAAACCTCCAGTCTGCTTCAAACGAGTTCAAACATAAACACTCTTCCAAGTCGGCGCTTTTAACCGCCGAAGCTCCTCCGACGGTCATTCCCAGCGGACTCGAACGCAGCATTATCTGGTTCTCCGGTTCTGTGCTTTGAACCCGTTCACCCTCTCCTCCCCCCGCAGCACGCCGCCTCTCCCAGGACCGCTCTGTACATTAGAGCTGATCTACGAGGTTACCACTGGATGTTACGTCCCCTGTAAGCTGTCCTACATACAGTCACTGCTGAACTCCACCTGAACTCCTCATGTTGACTGTTCACCTACCACACACACACACACACACACACACACACACATACACACACACACACACACACTGTGTGTCCAGCATGTTCACGCACAGTGAAATATCTCGACACTGGTCGGATTACTGTGTTATTTCTTTGAGTCTCGAAGCTTTTTATGGCCAATAAATCAGTTTATTTGACTGAATCCATGTGGTTTCATGTTGGTTTATTTTTCCCAGAGGGCCGCGGGTTTGAGTCGGCTCTCGCTTTGCATCAAACATCAGTTAAAGGAAGAGTTCACCCCAAAAATAAACATCCATTATTGACTGATCGCGGAGAGAAGAAGAGAAACAAGAGTTAAGTTGCATCGTTAGCTACGCAGTGAACAGTTCGCCCAAAGCCCAGTAGCTCCAGACGGAAAAACTGAAGGAAAAACAGTCAAACGTTCAATAAATCTGTCAGTTTTTGGTTCCTCCTGAAGTCACTCGTTAACTTTCACTTCTGAAAGCGTATTCAGGTGTTTTTAAGAAACTTCTGAGAGGGTCGGCACATTTAAACGGCACCAGAAGGTTCTTCACTTGTTTCTGAAGATTATGAAATAACTTGACAGAAGAAGAAGTGAGGAGAACGAGGGAGAGATGAAGCTGCAGAGGGAGGAGGGGAAGACTGAAGAGAGAAAGTCAGACGGAGGTTCGATGACCTTTGACCTCCGGAGGCCGGCGGCTCTCCTGAGGACGAAGACGGAGCGTCCTCCACTTTAACTCCTCGTCTCCTCTTCTCTTCCTCTTTTCTTTTTCTCTCTTCATGGATTCATTGTTGTGATGAATCAATAAATATTTTTCCTGAAACAGAAATAAAAGTGAGGAAGAAAAGTGAAAGAAACCTCTCTCTCTCTCTGACAGATGGCAGGTCATTGGCCGATGTCACGGCAGCTGATTGATGATTGGTCCCTTCAGGGAGCGCTCGTCATCCGTCGTGTGATTGGCTCCCCGTCAGTTGGAGGGCGATCCCCACCTCCGCTCGCCCGATCTACAGTTACACCCCAGAGAGAGAGAGAGAGTTAAACGGTTCCTGACAGGACGCTGTGAGACTCTGTGAGACTCTGTGAGCCTCTGCGAGACTCTGAGAGACTCTGTGAGACTCTGAGAGACTCTGAGAGACTCTGTGAGCCTCTGCGAGACTCTGAGAGACTCTGTGAGACTCTGTGAGCCTCTGCGAGACTCTGAGAGACTCTGTGAGACTCTGAGAGACTCTGAGAGACTCTGTGAGCCTCTGCGAGACTCTGAGAGACTCTGTGAGACTCTGAGAGACTCTGTGAGACTCTGTGAGACTCAGAGAGACTCTGAGAGACTCTGTGAGACTCTGTGAGACTCTGTGAGACTCTGAGAGACTCTGTGAGACTCTGAGAGACTCTGTGAGACTCTGTGAGACTCTGAGAGACTCTGTGAGACTCTGAGAGACTCTGAGAGACTCTGTGAGACGCTGTGAGACTCTGTGAGACTCTGAGAGACTCTGAGAGACTCTGTGAGACTCTGTGAGACTCTGAGAGACTCTGAGAGACTCTGAGAGACGCTGAGAGACGCTGAGAGACTCTGAGACGCTGTGAGACTCTGTGAGACTCTGTGAGACTCTGAGAGACGCTGTGAGACTCTGAGAGACTCTGAGAGACTCTGTGAGACGCTGAGAGACTCTGAGAGACTCTGAGAGATGCTGAGAGACTCTGAGAGACTCTGAGACGCTGTGAGACTCTGTGAGACTCTGAGAGACTCTGTGAGACTCTGTGAGACTCTGAGAGACGCTGTGAGACTCTGAGAGACTCTGTGAGACGCTGTGAGACTCTGAGAGACTCTGTGAGACTCTGAGAGACTCTGTGAGACGCTGAGAGACTCTGTGAGACTCTGTGAGACTCTGTGAGACTCTGAGAGACTCTGTGAGACTCTGAGAGACTCTGAGAGACTCTGAGAGACTCTGTGAGACTCTGAGAGACTCTGTGAGACTCTGAGAGACTCTGAGAGACTCTGTGAGACTCTGTGAGACTCTGAGAGACTCTGTGAGACTCTGAGAGACTCTGTGAGACTCTGAGAGACGCTGTGAGACTCTGAGAGACTCTGTGAGACTCTGAGAGACTCTGAGAGACTCTGTGAGACTCTGAGAGACTCTGAGAGACTCTGAGAGACTCTGTGAGACTCTGAGAGACTCTGAGAGACTCTGTGAGACTCTGAGAGACTCTGTGAGACTCTGAGAGACTCTGTGAGACGCTGAGAGACTCTGTGAGACTCTGTGAGACTCTGAGAGACTCTGTGAGACTCTGTGAGACTCTGAGAGACTCTGAGAGACTCTGTGAGACTCTGTGAGACTCTGTGAGACTCTGAGAGACTCTGAGAGACGCTGAGAGACGCTGAGAGACTCTGAGACGCTGTGAGACTCTGTGAGACTCTGTGAGACTCTGTGAGACTCTGAGAGACGCTGTGAGACTCTGAGAGACTCTGAGAGACTCTGTGAGACGCTGAGAGACTCTGAGAGACTCTGAGAGACGCTGAGAGACTCTGAGAGACTCTGAGACGCTGTGAGACTCTGTGAGACTCTGAGAGACTCTGTGAGACTCTGAGAGACTCTGTGAGACTCTGAGAGACGCTGTGAGACTCTGAGAGACTCTGTGAGACGCTGTGAGACTCTGAGAGACTCTGTGAGACTCTGAGAGACTCTGTGAGACGCTGAGAGACTCTGTGAGACTCTGTGAGACTCTGTGAGACTCTGAGAGACTCTGAGAGACTCTGTGAGACTCTGAGAGACTCTGAGAGACTCTGTGAGACTCTGTGAGACTCTGAGAGACTCTGTGAGACTCTGAGAGACTCTGTGAGACTCTGAGAGACGCTGTGAGACTCTGAGAGACTCTGTGAGACTCTGAGAGACTCTGTGAGACTCTGAGACTCTGTGAGACTCTGAGAGACTCTGAGAGACTCAGAGCAGACTGGACCCGCCTCAGTGTGAGTGTGCAGAGGTACAAACACACACAAACCAACATGCACACAGTGTCTGAGAGTTTGACAGAAACTGTCCTCTGGATCCATTCAGTCACATGTTCAGTCCAAAACACAGAATTCATCATTAAATGGAGACAAAATGAAAGAAACTGGACGACACCTGAGATCCTGAGATGGCCGCTGTTTGATTGACAGCTCGTTTGAGCAGATATGATCTTCTGTGCCCGCCCTCAATCCTCCAACAGCCAATGAGAGTTCAGATCCAGTCATATCTAGTTCCTCTCAGTGTTTAAACTTGATGTAGTTTTCTGTGTTCGGCTCTTTGAATCGTCTGTTTTTCCAGCTCAGCTCTTGTTTCTGCCTCTTTTATCTGCACACAGTCAGTGTGAAGAAGGAAATAAAGCAGCAGAATGAGTTTAATGCTGCTGTTGCTCTCAGGCAGCGACTCTGAGCTCAGAGCAGGACACATTTCTACCAGGAGACTCAGGACAGAGAACCTGGACCTGCCAGCAGCAGCTGCAGCTCATCTGTAGGGTGATTCTACATTAAAGATAAATGATTCTGTGTGTTCAGACTCCTGTAGATTAATGACAGCAGAGGACTGGTAAGAAGGTAACAGGTTAATCTGAGCAGGCAGAGTTTCCTCTTTAATCTGTTGATCTGTGACGACTCGTGAAGTTTGGAAGCTGCCTGTCAAACACAAGTTTTAATTTAGTTTAATTCAATAGATTTCTGTTTCTTTGAGAGGAAACACGCAGCACTCGGAGTCGAGCTGAGGGAAGAGGAACGAGACTGAAACAGAGACGGGGTGAAGAGGAAACTCCGGGCGAGAGCGACGTGACTGACGGGTCGACGAGGAGGGAGGAAGGAAGAAGTGCCGACTCGGCAGCGGGTTCTTTCCACACACCTGTCTGTTTGATTTGAAGGATGTTTCCCCTCCTGACACACAGCGAGCGGACCACCTCCACAGAACCGCTCTCTCCTCTCTTAACTAATATTTAAAGACGCGGAGGCGTACGTGATCCGATTCTGACAGAGTAATTACTCCCCGAACTGTAATCTCAGAACCGTTCCGCCTGCAGAGCAGCAGATTACATTTCTGCCTCTGCGGGATGAACGTGAGCAGCTGGTGGTTCACATGTTCCTGACGAGGCTGAGAAAATTATACAAACATGTTTAAACTGAAGACGTCCGATAAATCTGATCATGACTGAAAGACGAACAGCTGCTGATCACCGAAATATGTTCGAGCATCTCGCAGCGCGAGACCTAACGTGATCACTGAGATCTAACCAACATCCAGAGACACAGGAAGTAAAAACATAACTCGTATTGTTTCAAAGGAAAAGTTCAAACAAGAATGTAAACTCAGGCCTCCTCTCCTCCTCCTGAGGATATAAAGTCCTCCTCTCCTCCTCCCGAGGATATAAAGTCCTCCTCTCCTCCTCCTGATGATATAAAATCCTCCTCTCCTCCTGATGATGTAAAGTCCTCCTCTCCTCCTCCTGATGATATAAAGTCCTCCTCTCCTCCTCCTGATGATGTAAAGTCCTCCTCTCCTCCTCCCAAGGATATAAAGTCCTCCTCTCCTCCTCCTGAGGATATAAAGTCCTCCTCTCCTCCTCCTGAGGATATAAAGTCCTCCTCTCCTCCTCCTGATGATATAAAGTCCTCCTCTCCTCCTCCTGATGATATAAAGTCCTCCTCTCCTCCTCCTGATGATATAAAGTCCTCCTCTCCTCCTCCTGATGATATAAAGTCCTCCTCTCCTCCTGATGATATAAAGTCCTCCTCTCCTCCTCCTGATGATATAAAGTCCTCCTCTCCTCCTCCTGATGATATAAAGTCCTCCTCTCCTCCTCCTGATGATATAAAGTCCTCCTCTCCTCCTCCTGATGATATAAAGTCCTCCTCTCCTCCTCCTGAGGATATAAAGTCCTCCTCTCCTCCTCCTGATGATGTAAAGTCCTCCTCTGCTCCTCCTGATGATATAAAGTCCTCCTCTCCTCCCGATGATATAAAGTCCTCCTCTCCTCCTCCTGATGATGTAAAGTCCTCCTCTCCTCCTCCTGATGATATAAAGTCCTCCTCTCCTCCTCCTGATGATGTAAAGTCCTCCTCTCCTCCTCCTGATGACATAAAGTCCTCCTCTCCTCCTCCTGATGATGTAAAGTCCTCCTCTCCTCCTGATGATGTAAAGTCCTCCTCTCCTCCTCCCGATGATATAAAGTCCTCCTCTCCTCCTCCTGATGATATAAAGTCCTCCTCTCCTCCTCCTGATGATATAAAGTCCTCCTCTCCTCCTCCTGATGATATAAAGTCCTCCTCTCCTCCTCCTGATGATATAAAGTCCTCCTCTCCTCCTCCTGATGATATAAAGTCCTCCTCTCCTCCTGATGATATAAAGTCCTCCTCTCCTCCTCCTGATGATATAAAGTCCTCCTCTCCTCCTCCTGATGATATAAAGTCCTCCTCTCCTCCTCCTGATGATATAAAGTCCTCCTCTCCTCCTCCTGATGATATAAAGTCCTCCTCTCCTCCTCCTGATGATATAAAGTCCTCCTCTCCTCCTCCTGATGATATAAAGTCCTCCTCTCCTCCTCCTGATGATATAAAGTCCTCCTCTCCTCCTGATGATATAAAGTCCTCCTCTCCTCCTCCTGATGATATAAAGTCCTCCTCTCCTCCTCCTGATGATATAAAGTCCTCCTCTCCTCCTGATGATATAAAGTCCTCCTCTCCTCCTCCTGATGATATAAAGTCCTCCTCTCCTCCTCCTGATGATATAAAGTCCTCCTCTCCTCCTCCTGAGGATGTAAAGTCCTCCTCTCCTCCTGATGATATAAAGTCCTCCTCTCCTCCTCCTGATGATATAAAGTCCTCCTCTCCTCCTCCTGATGATATAAAGCCCTCCTCTCCTCCTCCTGATGATGTAAAGTCCTCCTCTCCTCCTGATGATATAAAGTCCTCCTCTCCTCCTCCTGAGGATGTAAAGTCCTCCTCTCCTCCTGATGATATAAAGTCCTCCTCTCCTCCTCCTGAGGATGTAAAGTCCTCCTCTCCTCCTCCTGATGATATAAAGTGCTAACAGCAACAGATTCTGCAGAGTTTAAATGGAGTTTATGAGTATTTTTATTTAGTTTTCTTGTTGTTTTTCCATCTTAAATCAAGTCTCCAGCTACGTCAGTTGTTTAGCAGAGCGACCTGACTTTATATCATAAGGAGGAGGATGACTGGGTTTACTGTTTGTGTGAACTGTTCCTTTAAGGCTGTCGTTAAGTAGCCAACGTTAGCATTACGTTAATCATCAGAGCAACGTTGCTGATCGTCACGGTTTTTTTGCTGCTGAACGCTGCAGAGACTCACTGTCGCCTCTCGTGGTAGGAAGTGGTATCGCAGGACGGGCCGGGGCTAGCTTGTTAGCATGCTAACTGCAGCAGACATCTCTGCAACACAAAACGCAGACGGCAACGTGTCCCGCTGACCTTTTGGGTTCAGTTTTTAAACGTTTTAAACTCTTGAAGCTCCTTCATTCTGTGTGGGATGAAAGTTGAAACAGATGAATTGTTTTGTGTTTTCTATCATTAAATCATTTAAAATGAGATCAGACCGTTTCCATCACACCTCGTCTGCTCCGAGGTTCGGTTCTGCTGCGTCATGATGCACAAACTCATTATCAACTTAATTATAAAAGTTTATCTGTTAACAGTTTGTTTTCCAGCTCGCTAGTTTTTTAATAACCTCTGAGGACGCTGTCAGGAAATTCAATTAGACAAGCTCAGCGTGTTCATCATCTCATCTCATCACTATGTAAATCTGGATCAGAACCACAGAGCGTTTCTTGATCGTTCACTGAAGCTGCACAGATGGATTCTTCAGCTCTGCCCAAAGCTCCTGAAACCTGTTGGAGTTTAAACCCGCCGGTGTTTGTCACAGCACCGACAGGTCCGTCCACTGGCTTCTGGATCTTGTTTCTCTGTCCAGTCCAGATCCCGGCGGGGGCTGAGCTGAGATTTATACGCCGGGCCGTGTTCGGTGCCCTGGGGAGGCTGCAGAGGCCGACATGCTTCAGACTGAAGAGGAAAAAAGAGAAGCTGGTGACGTCCCTCATAAATACAGGAGAGCTGAAAGGCCTCGCTGGACGTCCCAAAGCTCCGGACGCCATTGTTAAATCTGACAACAATAGAATTTAAGTACGGCGACCTGCAGGGGTCAAAAGTCAGAGAGACCGTCCTGCTTCCTGTTCAGGCTTCAAAGCAAAGCGAGATCCTCGACTGCAGACCGTCGTCTTCTCTGGGTTTGATTTTACCACAATGTGAACCATCTTCTTTAATTAGCAGCGTGAGCTCGATCAGCAACGTTCAAATCAAAGTTTCTCATTTTAACTGAACTCACAGCCGACACGCTTTGAGTTGATCCACCTCGTATGTTGTGTTGACACCCGGCTGAAACCTCCTGCAGTTCCTCCGACGGCCACACGAGGCTCCGACAGTGAGACGTGAAGTTTTAATGTAAATATCAGACTGACAGACGGGAGGGGAGGGACAGACGCCGTGTTTTGGATTAATGAGGGACTCCTTTAACCTGCAGCAGCTGCTGGAGCCGGCGAGCTCTGGAGGAATAAACACCGTGAGCCGAGGAGAACACAGAGTTTGATTTGTCTTCACTCCTAAAGACAACACACTGGACACCAGCCCAGAATCGGTACCGCCCACCAGCCCAGAATCGGTACCGCCCACCAGCCCAGAGTCGGTACCGCCCACTTTCAGTTTGTCCACAGACACGTCCAAGGTTGACATTTGTACCCAACGTAACCCATCACTTCCACATTACACGATTATTGGTCATCTGTCACATCAGGAGGTTATTACTTATTAGATCTACATCACTGGATATTTTTAAGGAAACCTTCAGACATTTCCTGACGGTTTTTGTGGCGACTAAGCCTGGTATTTGAATCCAAACCATGATGATTTCTGACCCTGACCAAGTGGTTTTTGTGTTGAAACCTAACCAGAGTATAAACACAGTGATGTGACCAGAAAAACAAAATGAAACCCAACAAACTTAAAACTTTAACTTGTGGTTTTGCAGGAACGTACTGAGCCAACATTTATTCTGGAGATTAAGTTGTAAAAACATTGAAACTGCTCGTTCTGCTGGATTTTGGTTCCTGGCAGCTTTAAACTTGTGAAGACACAGTGCATTAAGATCACCTCTACAGTCTTCTACATGTTTCTGTATGATCATTTCAGGCCTACACGGTTCAGCTAACATCACAATAAAGTAATTGTTTGTCAGCAGTGTGCAATAGATAGCAATGGAATGTGGGTGATTAAATCAGTGACATCTGCAGAAAGTCGTGAAGTCTGAACACAAATCCTGTGAACTAACTTTAATGTCTGATGACCAGAGTGTCCAGTGTGAGGGAGTTACAGGATCTACTGTCAGGAAATATCATCTGATCACCTGAAACTAACAACTGTGGCGAGTTTGTGACCCAAGAGTCTTTTATATCTACAGAAGCCCAGCAGGGACAAACCAAAGGCTGAGACGAGGGATATTCAGTAACCACTAGATGATACCCAATCCTTCACACTGGACCTTTATGATGAGCGTTTAGTTATTATGACTCCATATAAATCCAAGAAGAGATGAAACCTGCAGAGTCGACGACACCACGACCTCGTTTTAACACGAGACGTCTGAAGTCTGAATTCAACTTTCTGATAAACGTTTCCCCCAAAAATCTGTCTGGCTGCTCCTTTAATACAGAGCAGTTGATGTTACACAGGCTGAGGTGTGACCTGTAGTTTCTGTGCAGGTGAGTGCTGCCACCTGGTGGATCAGCTGTGGAACTACACAGACGCTCAACAACAGCAGAAACTCAAACACATGATTTCATATAAACATCAGATCTGTGTGTCACATGCAGCAGATCATCTGTAGTTCCTCACATGTATATTACCTATTGATCTATAATACATTAAATATTAATGTAAGCAGGTATTTGACATAAACACAACTCGTCCGCTCTGATTAGTTACAAACTGTTTTTATTGAACGTACAGCTGAATGTTTGGCCTCTGAACGATGTTACAAAGTGTAACGATCAACAGAGTTCAAATACAAACTGAATCATTCATGTTTCCTTCATGTCATCACACTAAACATCAGGATCATCGGCGAGTTCACCGACGCTGGAATCATATCTGACACACGAGTTACAATCTGAAGGCTGAAGTGAGAATAAAGGCAACAAGTCTAATTCAGCCTCCGACATCTGTTACGTTCAAACATCTTTTAGTTCATTTAAAGATTAATGAAACTTGATGAAATGAAAGCGACGGCAAGTGAACAGAAATAAAAGATTTGATCACAGATTTGATCGGAGCTACGAGGACGTAAAGTTTCATCCGTAACCTTTTCGGTTTGATTATAACGTTCGGCTGCATCGACGTGTTGAGAAGAAGAAGAGTCCGAGTGCTCGGTCAGCTTCACCGGCAGGAAAACAAGGAAAGCTCCCAGAAAACCCAACAGATCTACGTCGTCTGAGTTCTGATGAAGAAGGACGATGTAACACCTCAGATTTTTAAGATCCGACTGCAGGAAACACAAATTTGAGAACCAACGACGAGTCGATAAAACACTCAGGTGATTTATCTCCTCTCTGAAGTGTTCAGAAGTCATACGACGTAGATATGTTACGTTTTAGTTTGTTTCTCGACATCTTCCGAGACTTAACAGATACAAATAAAACACAATGAATGCAACACGTTTGTTAGGAGGAAAATCATGTATGCACGTGTTGCCACGGCGTTTTCAGACATTCTGCATACGACAGGCGCAGTAATGACTAAAAGGCACTGACGGCAGGGAATCAACTCGTGGCTCTGCTTCAGCTGAGCGAGACGATCGGCCGACACACTGCACGACAGCGACCACGAAGAAGAATCACGCTGGAGGTTTAGTTTGTGCAAACACCTTCTACTTTACATTTATAATCATTATTAATCTCAACAGTTTGTGTCGACACTCACTCTCTCTCACACACACTCACACACTCTGTCCCACACACACACTCACACACTCTGTCCCACACACACACACTCTGTCCCACACACACACACACATTCTGTCCCACACACACTCAGCGTCTCTCTCAGAGTTTGGCCTTGGCCTGGAAGAAGCCCATGACAGCGTTGAAACACTCGTCTGAGATCCAGCGCTCGTTCAGACGCTCCACCTCCGCATCGTTCACCGCGTACAGACGCTCCTTCTCCACCGCCCGGATCAGCTGTTTGGAGAAGGCCAGAGACTGACGGAGAGAGAGGGAGAGAGACATCTGTTAGTCTGTTTATCTTAGAAATAATCTACACATTTTAATACTGTAAGAAATCTTCACACTTCAGTCAGACAGGAAGTAGTTCAAGGATGTCCGATTTCAGATTAAAATAGAAAAGGTGTGTGTGTGTGTGTGTGTGTGTGTGTGTGTGTGTGTGTGTGTGTTTACGTTGGGGGGCAGCTTGGCGTAGGCCCTCAGTCTGGTCCAGACCTCCGACTGGAAGCTGCTGTCCGGGAAAACCTCAGTGACCAGACCCAGTTCACAGGCCTGAACCGCCGTCAGCTTCTTATTGAACAGCAGCATCTCATTGGCCTGAAGGGGGAGGAGGGAGGAGGAGGGGATGAAGAGTTTATTACAGTAATTTAACCACAAACATCTGCATTCAACAACAGTCATAAATCATAAAAATGAAGCAGTAACATGGAACAGAAAACAACCTCTTATCTTTATAACTGTTAATAAAAGGTGTGTGTGTGTGTGTGTGTGTGTGTGTGTGTGTGTGTACCTTGGCGGCGCCCATTAATTTGGGGAAGGTGTAGGAGGAGCAGCCTTCAGCGCTCTGACCCAGCTGACTGAAGGGAGTGTGGAAGGTCGCCTGACAGAGAGAAGAAGAAAACCACACCATCACCAGACTCCATTAACAAATGTGCTGATTTTAAGAGTTGTTGAGTTGAAACAAACTTTCTAACGTAGTGAAACTGTGTCTCTGACAGATTGTAACTCATTGTGTCCTTGTTGTAAATTCAGCATTAAATCTTTCAGCTGCAGTTGTTTGTCTCCTTGTAAAAAGTGTCAGTTTGTGGCAGCATGTCTGTACCAGCCTGTCTGCTTCTGTGTCTAAAGTGCTAAAGTCTTACCTGCCAACATTGATCAGCTGTTTGAACACACTGTTTACACTGATTTCACCATTTACACTCCATTTATGAAAGAAGAAACATGTTATTGATCTAAACATGTCACATGTTACAAAGACACTAAACAGGAACAATATAGGCTCCTTCTTTGTCCCCGTGGAGAAAGTCCCCAGACTCCCTTAACAAATGTGTCAGTTTAGTGAGTTGTTGAGTTGGAGACACTTTATAAACTCTGTGAAACTCTGTCTCTGACTCATTCTGCATTATTTGGACCTTCTTGTTAATTCAGCAAATGTTCTACATGAACTTCTTTCAGTCTTTGAGTAGAAACATGGAGTCTGTTTGTCTCAGAGATGGACGGGTTTGTTTTATACAGAGCAGGAAGTGACATCACATCACAGGTGGTAACTCAGGACAGATGTTAATGCCAGGTGTGTGTGTGTGTGTGTGTGTGTACCCTCTCTGTAGCGTAGACCAGGTCAAACAGTCCCAACACTGTGACTGACACTCCGACAGCCGGTCCGTTCACCACGGCAACCAGCGGCTTCGGGAAGTCAATGTAGGCCTTCACATACTTCCTGTAGAGAGAAAAACCACAGAAGAAGTAAATGATTTAGGTTTGTTTGTCTTAAACCGAGTTAAAGCAGACTTGTTCCATGTTAGCAGAGAAAAGAGTCAAAGATCAGCAGAGAGAGAGTCTTCAAGATCAGCAGGTGATAATCAATCAGTCAATAAATCAATCAATCGATGATCACCTGAGCAGATCTCCACCCTTTCTGGCCATCTCCTCGACCCCACCCTCAGGGATCTTGATGAAGTTGGTCAGGTCGTTTCCGCTGCAGTAGAAATCACCAGCGCCTGCAGCAACGAGTGTGAGCATTTCAAAACAAGTCATTTCCTGATGGACTGTATTCATGTTCTCATCATGTTTGGTGGAATGTTCCAGTGATGTGTTGAGCCTGACAGTCTGAGCTCAGGGCTCAGCTTCTGCAGCTTCATCGGGTTTGACACTTTTTAAGACGAGAAAATAAATTAAGCTGTAGTGACAACAATGCCAGAGATTATTGATCTTGTGAATCAATCTAATGACATTTATATCACATTGTTCTGTGTGTGTGTGTGTGTGCGTGTGTGTGTGTGTACCAGTGAGAACAGTGAGCACAGAGTCGTCGTTCGCTGCCTGCTCCAGAGCTGCAATGATGTCGTTGTACATCTGAAGAAAAAAAAGAACAGCGTCCTGTCAGTCTGCGTATAACACACACACACACACACACACACACACACACACACACACACACACACACACACACACACACACACACACACACACACACACACCTCAGTGGTGATGGCGTTCTTCTTGGTCGGTCGGTTCAGTTTGATGGTGGTGATGCCGTCCTCCGTGGTGACCAACAGCGTCTCGTACACCGTCTTGCTCCCAGCAGGCTGTGCAACCACCTGGGCGGGGCTTCCGCCTTCTGCCTCCACCAGGGAGCCAATCAGGTCGCAGTATTGCTGCCTGGCGTCTTCCTGAGAGACACACAGACGGTTTGTGCAGAGTTTCACTAAAACATTCTCATGATGAATTTAACTGATGTCATTTATTCTTTACTGACTTCATGTGTTTGTGCTTCCTGCTTTCTCCTCTCTGTAAATATAGTTTTTAATTTAGCATTGAGATTAATTAAGCACTCAGTTGATCTATTGATCTCTGTATCTATCAGCACCAGAGTCTGGTCAGATGTAACTCATGTTACATTGTTCACTTCAAACATCCTGATTGGACTTTAACTCCACCTCAGAACGAGCTGAAGTGTTTACTGACCGATCTTTCCTCCCACATTAAATCACCTCTGTCTGTTCCACCTGCAGCTGGCAGTGACATCACTAACCCACAGTGTCAGTACCTGTGATATGGAGCCCAGAGATTTCCACGCGTCCCATTTAACCTTATTGACAAAGTCCAGCATGCCTGGTTTAGGAGTGTTGCAGGGACCCTGAGTGGACTGACAGAGGAACAGGAGGAGGGTTAAATATGCAACAAATACAAAAGAAAATCTTGTAGATCTTTTAAAGACATGATGCATGTTTTATGTTGGCAATAATTCAATAAACTTTGACAGCGTTCTAACAACATTTTTTTTAACAACACATTTACAGATTTTCACCACAAAAATTTTACTTTAACATCTCATCTCTCATCATTTGGTCAAAGACTGATGGCAGAAGCAGCAGAGATGATGTAGAAATCATCATTTTGTGTGATCTGGCGCCCCCCACTGGTTCTGTGCTAACAAATCCCAGCTCGTCAACTACAGACATTTATAACCATTCAAAAGTGAGAAGTCACACTTCAGCCAAACATAAAGCAGGTAGAGTGGAAACAAAAACAACCTGGATCATGTCTCACCTGTTTGAAGAGAGCGTAGATCTTCAGCTTGACCTCGTTGCCCGGGTCGTTCTTCAGCGTCGCCATTTTGCTCTTTGCCTGCTCAAACTGCTCCACAGTCGCACCTGAACACACACACACACACACACACACACACACACACACACACACACACCAATATCACTTATAATCACCAGTATTGATCCTATCAACATGTAGTGCTGCTATAACATGACTGCACCTGATACTGTGAGTTATTCAATCAGCTAATAAGAAATTAAATTACTAAGATCCAGTTCACAACAGTCGCAGCAGCGATCAACACTGAGAATCATTTTATGATGAGTCATTTAGTCTTTGATCAGTTGTTTGTCTGCTGTGTTGTTATCAATGACCCAGGATGACCTCAACATGTCGACATCAACTCAGATCTTGTTCTTCAGACACCAATAATCATCTATTTTTCTGTAGTCCTGTTGTCAATGTTTCTGTCTGACTTTATAGCATTTTCCTCATGTTTAAGCTGTTTTTGTCTTCTTATCAGCTCGTCACCTACGCTTGCTTGAATTTGAAAAATGCCTGAATGATTACTGGACTTTATTTCTGCAAGTCAAATGATCCATTAATCAACTAATAATTTCAAGGAAAAATAACAAACAAGCTCTGCTGACATGGATCAGATACTCACCCATCATCGGAGACGCTGTGGTGTGAAACTTCAGACTGGGAACTGTGGAGCTTCTGACCAAACTGGTGACGAAGCAAACAAAATGCTAATCTGGAGGCTTTTGCTGTTTTGAACATCAATTTAAAGAATAAAACCAGACCTCTGAATAATCAAACTCAGCTGTTAGTGAGCAGGATGAATGATGGATGAAAGGGTGAATGATTTTAAACAACATGGACACTCAGTGTGGATATATCAGGTGACGTCAGTCCTCCTCCTCTCAGCTCTGAATCTGGAGCAAAGGTCACAGCTAGCACGGCTAACTGCTGCTGCTGTGTTATGCTAGCATAGCCACTTAAATTCACAAATAATAATAGAGATATGTTTCATGAACTTCTACTAAAAGAGAGTTTTACACACCTTTACCTGTTAGTACAGTTGAACACCTGGAGCAGGACTGACTGATGCTAACTGTCCTGTTAGCTTGCTAGGATCTATCATTGAGCTGTTAAGTGTTTGCTACACTGCAAGCTAACAGCTGAAATATCGTTATGTAGGTGAAGACACAACAGTCCTGACATGCACCGACTTCCTCTCTGAGACTGCTAACTTAGCCAAGCTAACTATTAGCTGTGCAGTCACCGAGCACTGTGACCCCTGTGTGCAGTTAAAGTTAGCCTGGCAGGGTCGAAACCGCCGCTAACAGCTTCAAACAGCCGTGAAGTTCCGCCGACAGCTAGTTTCTGCTTCTCACCTTCGTAGTTTGACTAAACGCCAGGGAGCGAACAGCTTCAGGGCGACGCCGGCCATTTAATCCCAGAGAAGGAGGTCCAAAGTTCGTGAGGACGGAGCGGGGCAGGAAAGAGTTAACTAGCTTTAGCCACAGCAGAGCTAACCAGCTAGTATCTGTTTACTCCGCTGCCCCGCCCACTCGGTCATCTCCTGCTCGTCTATTGGCTGAACACACACGTCTTGCAGTCTGATTTGTCGAATGGACGCCGTCCTCGCGTCAGCGGCGCGTCCCCCTGTGAGCCAATTGGAACGCACGCTCGCGACTTAGACCCGCCTCAGTGCGTGTTGCGTGGCCAATCAGCGTTGAGCGCTCATTAACGATGCGCTGAGTCCGGGTCCAGATGATGCAGGAGTCCTGCTGCTGTGTCTGCTGGGCTGGCTGATCCAGATGACACCATGCCGCAGCCGAAATCCCGGAAAATCGCCGTGTTGGGCTACAGGTCGGTGGGTAAGTGCTCGTCATGTTGTAGCCGGAAGGAAATAAGTGCGTTGGATGACACTGTGGCGCATGACAGCCTGAAGCCACGCCCCTACTAACAGCTCTTATAAAGCATGTTCTCCAGGAACATCAGCCCGTCCGTCGTCCCGTCGGTCCACAGGAGGCAGTGAACGCAGCACGGAACCACAGGACTCACTGTGCTCGTGCCTCTGTGTTCTGACAGCTCGGTTCTGACAGCTGCTGACAGATGTTCAAGTCCAACTTTGAACCATCCACACGAGATAATGAGATGCAAGCTGACAGCCAATGAGAAGGCAGGGCAGGTGTGGTGCTGATGCTGCAGCGTCATGGCTGACGGTCCAGGAGGAGCTCCTGTGATTGGAGCACGCCGTCACATGACGACCAGCTCCACCTGCACACACACATACAGTGAACACATCATGTGACAGTAGCTAGTATTATCATTATTATTTTATTATTGATGAGTATTGATCTTGTCAATGAGTCAGATTTGTCGAACACACAGTTGTGACGTGACAAACTACATGTTCGACCAATCAGAGCTCAGCGTCTGTGACCTCAGCCTCAGGGATGTTCACAGCTGAGGAGCGCTCTGTTCTCCTACTGGTCCCTGAACACGACACTACCTTCACTAACACCATTTCTATTTCCTGTGTGTGTGTGTGTGTGTGTGTGTGTGTGTGTGTGTGTGTGTGTGTGTGTGTGTGTCCAGGGAAGTCTTCTCTCACCATCCAGTTTGTGGAGGGACAGTTCGTGGACTCGTACGATCCGACGATAGAGAACAGTAAGTGGGGTGTGGCCCCGCCCCCTTCCTGTGGACCGCCATGATCCTTTTTGCCTGTTTGACTTGTGTCATGACTAATGTGTGTGTGTGTGTGTGTGTGTGTGTGTGTGTCAGCGTTCACTAAGACGATGACGGTGAACGGTCAGGAATACAACCTGCAGCTGGTCGACACGGCTGGACAGGTGAGCTCACCTTCATGTGAGGACGACAACAACAAACTACACCTGTTATTATTAGTGTTAAATGGTGTGTGTGTGTGTGTGTTGCAGGATGAGTACTCCATCTTCCCTCAGAGTTACACCATCGACGTGGACGGTTACCTCCTCATCTACTCCGTCACGTCCTACAAAAGGTCGACGACTCTGTAATCTCTTTAATTTATATTCTTTTATTAATATTTAATCTTTTCACCTCTGTTATTGTTTTTAATTTAATTTATTCTTCATCTTAAATAAACTCCTTCTAACTCTTTTTCTCTTCTATTCTCACTATAGCAGTGAATCTGAGTCCTGTGATGATGAACCGGTTCTGGTTCTGGTTCTGTCCTCTCTTTCTTTCTTTCCCTTCTTCATTCTCTCTCTTCTTAACGAGTTCATTGATTGGGTGGTGATTGTCTCTCTGACCATATATGGTCACAGTGTGCTGTTGTTGTGTCTCTGTGCAGTTTTGAGGTGGTCAGAGTCATTCATGAGAAGCTGCTGGACATGGTGGGAAACGTCCAGTATGTACACACACACACACACACACACACACACACACACACACACACACAAACTTACTAATAACTCTCCTGTCGACTGAACTCTGAACTCTTCATCACTTCTGTGTTTTCTCTGCAGAGTTCCAATTATTTTAGCTGGAAACAAGAAAGACTTACACATGGAGAGGTGAGACACACACACACACACACACACACACACACACACACACACACACACACACACACACACACAGGAGAAGCAGGAAGTGATGTCAGAGCGTTGGGTCATGGTCCTGCTGCTCTGCTGTCTGTTGTGGTTGTGCAGAGTGATCAGCTTCGAGGAGGGGAAAGCTCTGGCCGAGTCGTGGAACGCCGCCTTCCTCGAGTCTTCAGCCAAAGAGAACCAGGTGAGGAACCAAGTGCTAAACCTGGAGAACGCAGAGAGGGACGTTTGTTAAATGACTGCAAACTAATGAACAAGGATGATCTAACTTTTAAATGTGATCGTTTTTTTGGCAATAGATCATCAGGATTCAGTGTTTCAGTTGTAAATCAGAAGGTTTGAATCCAGAATTCATTTAAGGAGATAAAATGTCCAGAAAATAAAACAGTCAAGAGTAAACTAGTAAACAATTTACAGAAAATATCATTCAAAAGGTAATTGTTAGTTTAAGTTGAATCAACAGAGGTCAGCTGACGTCTGTACTCTGTGCTGCTATTGGTCAGCATCAGCACACAGACTCAGCAGATGTTTCAGCGGGTGGATGCTGAGCAGAGGAGTCTGTCGGACATGTTGCTTCACCCCCAGGCGCTCTCTGACCTTCCTGTGTGTGTTCAGACAGCGGTGGAGGTGTTCAGGAGGATGATCCTGGAGGTGGAGAAGATGGAGGCGGGTCAGCCTCAGGGTCGGACGCCCTGCTCTATGATGTAGCTTCCACAAACTCTGCTCCGCCCCCGACGACCCCGACAGCTCAGCAGGCAGGAGAGACCCTGAAGTCCACTCACTGTTAGCATCCATGTTAGCCCTGATGTTCTGTTAGCGTCAGGTCAAACCAAACTCTGTTCAAAAATGTGCAGATTTAATGATCACCTGTATATGAAAAGCTCTTAGCACATGAATCTGGGGTTTTCTCTCCATGAGACAAAGGAGCACTGGCAAAGCATCATGGGAGTTGTAGTTAAGTTCCAAGAACATAAGCGCTGTTTCTAATTCAGCTTCTCAGAGAGAGTCTGAGTCTGTTTTCAAACTGAGAGCTGGAGGGACATTTTTACAACTTCCTACTCGATACTGAGCAGTTCCGAAAGTCAATTTTCATTTAAAAAAAGGTAGTTTTTGTGAAATACTGTTGAGCTGAAATTAACATCAGACCCTGAAGATTTGAACTCTTCTTTCACAACGTTGGTATAGTTGACAATTTGCAAGACAACGCTAAATTAGCAGATTTTCAAATGGGGTTTGGTATTATGTTTGCTTTGTATCAAGGGCGGCCTGCCATAAAACATTCATTTGAACTTGTTAATTGAACCAGAGAGCAGAAATATTAAGATTACAGGAAAGGAAAGGAACAGGAAACATTGCATGGACAAAAAACAACAACTTAATTTATTATGAGAGAATCTGAAGAAACAAAACGATAAATACATAAATGATTTGATAAGCTTTTGATCATGAGGAGACGTTTGCTGCAGGATGAGATGTCGTGATCGTATCTTTAGTTAAAATGTTTTAAAGATATTTAATTACATTATTTTGTTAGTTTATCACTTTTTAAATAGAAACTTAAGCACATATTTATTATACATGTCGGTTCTGTTACAATAGAAGAAGTGAAGCTGGTTTGTAGCTCCGCCCTGAAGACGATGACACGTCTGCTGCTGACTCCGCCCACAAATAATCACTGCTATGTATTAAGAATAAAGAAAAACACTTTTTATATGTAAAGAAGAAGAAATATTTCTGTTTTTATGATTGTTCTCATTAAAGCTGTTCTGTTGTTTGCTCTGTGTGTACAGATGGTTTTATTACATGATTATTATTAATATTAATGTTAGTAATGTTATACATACATTATATTATTATACACAGTCATACTGGCATTATCTAACTATACTGTACATTATTTGATTACATATTTTTATGTAGAGTTTTATGAAGGTTATATGTTTCAGTCTGAATACGTATTCTTATCTGGAGGAAATTGGTAAGAAAGTTTAAATTAATCTCAGTAACTGAAGTTTCATTGTTGCTGCGACACCTGGTGATATGTAACAACAGGTGTGATTGGTCTGAGGCTGCTCAGGTGGGCGGGACAGAGAAATCCCGACCACTCATCACTAAGAAGATGTAGCCGGTAAAGGTACGTTTATCAACACAGCTAGCTTCATGAACGATGTTCTGACAGGTTCTGTTCAGTAAAGTAGTTTCAGTATCAAAGAGACTTGAAAGAAGTCACCTTCAGCTTAAATGCGCGACTTACACAGAAACTGAAGGTCAGAATCAGACTCATGAGTCTGAATATGGATCTGAAAACCAACATTCACTTTAGTGAAGCTTGGAGCTTTCAAGAACCAAGAACCCGGCCAGGTGTCAGAGACAGACACAGGAAGTCTGTTCTGATCCCAAGATGTCCAGAGAGAGAGCAATACTCAGAACCAAAATGTTTCCTGTCAACCCTCCTTCTGCTCCACCCTCAAACACCTCCTCCACCTGGACCTGGGCCTGAATCTGAACCTGGACCTGGACCTGGACCTGGAGCCTGGACCTGGACCTGGACCTGGACCGCCTCTTGTCTTTCTATATTCATTGAGATATTCTGAAGTCAAAGTTCCTCTAAATGTCTGTCTGTGACGACGTGACTGCAGATTATCACGTTGGACTGGGTGTTTCCTGGATGTTTCCTTGATGTTTCCTGGATGTTTCCTTGATGTTTCCTTGATGTTTCCTGGGTGTTTCCTGGATGTTTCCTGGGTGTTTCCTGGATGTTTCCTGGCTGTTTCCTGGATGTTTCCTGGATGCTTCCTGGGTGTTTCCTTGATGTTTCCTGGATTTTTCCTTGATGTTTCCTGGATGTTTCCTTTATGTTTCCTGGGTGTTTCCTGGATGTTTCCTGGGTGTTTCCGGGATGTTTCCTGGCTGTTTCCTGGGTGTTTCCTGGATGTTTCCTGGGTGTTTCCGGGATGTTTCCTGGCTGTTTCCTGGGTGTTTCCTGGATGTTTCCTGGGTGTTTCCTGGGTGTTTCCTGGATGTTTCCTTGATGTTTCCTGGATGTTTTCATTAGAGCTCGACTCTGTTGAATGATTCCTAATAACTCTAAATATTTCTGAATAACTGAACGTTGATGCGACACCATCAGTCAGCGAGCAGGTTTCAGCTTTCTGTCTTTATGTTCGAGGCACATTTGTTCTGTGGTGAGACGCTTCTCTGCAACACAAAGACAGAAGCTGAAACCTTTCGACCGGCTGCAAACTGCTGTGATAACTGAGTAAACAATGTTGGATTCATGAAGAAATCCCAACATTAATATCTGCTGTCGGCCACCAGGTGTCACCAGCTGCACTGTTTAACTGAACCGATGAACATGTGAAGGCTTTGAATGACAACTTGGAAAATTGGATGTGAAAATTCACTCAGCACACGAGATAAATGTGATCAGGTCGACCTGGAAGTGAAGAGATTCTGTCTCATGTCTTCAAACTATTTAAACTCCCGATCGGTCTCAGAGAACTGCTGAGGATTCTGGATTCATGAAGGTTTGGCATTCTGATCCCGTTTTCTAAAACATCTTTGACTTTGTAGGTTTTCTGTGGTTCCGTCCTTCAGTGTCGACAGCTTCGTGTTCACAGCTCGTCTTCTCAGTTTGTTCTGTTTAAAGTTAATAAAAAGGATGCTGAAGAACCTTTGAGGTAAAATCAGAGATAAAATGTTCTGACAGACAAACTAAAAGTTTCTCCTGCTCTGAATCAAACGCTGAAGAACTTCAAACACTGAAACAGAAACTACGACTTTAATGTTTCTACTACAAAATGGCGTCCTGGTTATCAGGTGAGCTGAACCTGTAAACAGCACAGACACACTGTGGCTTCACAACTCGTTTCACATTTAACAACACTTAAAGCTGAAACGCAGCACAATAAAACATTTACACAACGTGATCCTCAGTGTGATTCAGTGGAGGCTCAGTGTCGTCCTGCATGATGATCATTATTATTATTATTAGGCTCATTAACTCGACATCAGGGCTGAAGTTGGATGTTTGTCTGTTAGTTCAGACTGTTGTTGGACTCACATCACTGTTCTGTCATTTGGATTCATATTTTCCATATTGTGCTATGAGACTGTGACTTTCACATTAACACAGTAACCTGACAGAAACGTCTGATTTCCATCAGGTTTGTCTTTTTTATTCACAGCAGGGGACGGAAACAAAAACTCTCACGTTTTCTTTTGACAGTTTTCAGGAAATTTGGCACATTTGGATAAAAACTACTGAGACAGAGTTTCTTCTTCTGGTCTTAGTTCAAGTTGTTCTGAATCCAAAGATCTAAAGATTTAAGTTTGTTTTGTTTCTTCTCTGAAACTTGCCTTGGACTTTAGTCCTGATCAGATATTCATCTCTCGTCCTGAAACACATTAACGTATCGAGAACGTAGTGAGAGAGCCGTCTCAAGAAACCAAGAAAAATCACCTGTCATGTGGTAGGAATGGGTTCACCTGAGAAGACTCCCTCAGCCTGAAACATCTGCTGTTTGTTCTCCTGAGATAAAGATGAACGTCCTGGAGAACAGAGTAATAACCATCGAGCAGCCTCCACAGGTCTCCACTGACAGCAGCGACAAACAGTGACGAGCAGAAACACTTACAGAGTCGTGCAGTGACGGTAAAGTTCGGTTCGTTCTCCTCAAGTAAAAACTTTGTACACAAACCTGAAATCTTCTTCAGGCTTCAAGTCGAGCGAGGGAAGAAAAGTGAGACTGAACTTTACTGTGATTTAACTGGTGAAACCAACCTGAAACCTTTCAGAACGAACACCGTACATCCACACTGTTGTGATTTAACAGGATAATGTGATTAAACAACCAGAATAAAGACGTTTAAAAGTTCATTTACACACACGTACTGACGGCTTCAGAACACAGAGGTGAAGCTCGGAGCAGATTCATGTTTCCAGATGTTTCAGTACCAACCAGAACTCCTCCGCTGGATCAGTCAGAACATACAGCCGTTAACATCATTATTGTAAGTTTACAGTAAATTCTCAGCAGTTCACTGTAATTATTCTACAGAGGTGACGATGAACCACAGTGATGTTGTGTTTGTAAAGTAGCCGACACACTTTTACTGTAAAAATACAGTATATGGATGTAAATTTACATCATCACGTTGTTTTTCACATTTTATAGTTTTTTTTTCTAGTTTACTCAACCATATTGCTTGTTAGCATGTTAGCATGTTAGCATCTCGATGGCTCAGTCACTGTGATGTTGTATCCTGATTACAGTGTTAACTTGTAATGTACCAATTTCACATTTTTTCACAGCGGCTTCAGAACAGAAGAACTATTTTAGAAAATAATTACCCATCAGGCATTGCAAAGCATAACTACAGTCATTTACTGTGAAAATACAATATGTTGGTGTAAATCTACATCATTATGCTGTAAATGATCCTCTTGTATTTTTTCTATTTTACCCAATAACATTGCATGTTAGCATGTTAGCATGTTAGCATTGTTGTAAATATACAATATTCGATTGCTCAGTGACGTTTTGATACTGTTTCCTGATTACAGTGTTTCCTTGTTATGTACCATTTTACAATAAAATTCATAGTTCAGCTCCAGAATGTCGCTTCACGACAGCTGACTGTAATATTCTATAAAATAATTACCCATCAGGCATTTCTAAAGCACACTGACAGTAGTTTAGTAACAACCTGTTGTTAGTTAACAGTGTTCAGCTGTAGAGGTTTAAAATGTGTCTTCACAGGAGAAGTTTTAATTACAAACGTCATGATATTATAAACATTAAATGTTCATGTGTCACCTCTAGATGTTAAACAGGTGTGCTGCTGTCAGACTGGAGCTGCAGAGCCGTCACACCACCAGCAGGCGGCACCTCGGTGCTGCTGGTACCGGACTGTGCCGAGGATCCATCATGTGGACTTCAGACTACAGGACCAGCTTCAGATCGTGTCATGTGACATTTAGAGGAAAACATCTCCAGTTCTTCTTCTTTGGTGATTCAAGTTCACCTCTGAACATTTTTTTGTGAATGTCTGTTTATAAGTTTTAAATGTTTGCGTTCCGTTTGAAATTTCAAGTTTTTAGTTTAATTTGAAACATGAATGTAAATGTTGACGAGTGAAAGATGGAGAGGAAGAAGAAGGAAGAAGCTGTTGAACTTTAACTGTCAAAGGACTTTTACTCTGACTGCACCCAGCTGAAGTACCGCAGTGTGGTTCTGTTCTGTTCAGTCCACCGGTGCACCAGAAACATGTTGTGATCAACGACAACATGAAAAACTTTGTCTAATTAAAATCACTTAAAGCCACAAAGAAGAGATCCAGTTAGAAGCTGAACACACAGACTCTCTCTCAGGTTTCCTGCACAGATCTGAGCTCAGTATGGATCTGAGAGGGAGGCGCTGCTCGTTACGGGCCGGCTGCAGTCGTGAGGCGTCACCGCGGCCCGTTTGGAGGCGAGACGGGCCCGCTCTACTCCGGAGCAGGTCCATCGTCGGCTCGGCTCAACTCGCAGCAGTAAAACTGGTGACTGGAAACGCAAATCAGCTCGATGCTGTTGGAAACAGCGGAAGTTTCATGTTTCTAGCTCGGTCCAGTTGAACACGAGTCGCTGTACCAGAACATCAGACTTTTTAGACTCGGACATTAATTATGCAGAATCATCTTGTCACTGTTTGCTTGTGTAGGACAGATTATTTCATTTCAGCAACAACTTCAATTTAGCACAAAACATTAGTTGAGAAAGAGAAAATATGAAATATCATAAAAATACCAAAACACACTGGAGGGAGGCTGTAAGGGATTAATGGAGAATGTTTGGTTTGTCATGCCGTCAGCTGCCCTCCAGTCCAGCAGGTGGCGGAGGCTCCGTTACCCAAACACACCGCAGGACTCTGCTGCTAACCGCTAACAGCTAACAGCTGACGACTAGCAGCTAACAGCTAACAGCTAACTCGAGCTGCCGACTTCAACACAGACTGACTGTCCACAGCGTTATCAGGAGAAAATGGGGTGTGTGTCCCGTTAACAGCGAGTTTATTGAGTCCATTCAGATTTTAATGCATCACAAGTTTCATCGGTGTCATGGCGAGTAGTCAGCAGGTGATAGTAACCATAGTAACAGCACAAGAACACGCACTCTGCTAGAACCAGAGCTCGGTCCAGTTGGTCAGCTGCGAAGCAACAGTCGGACTGAAGGCGTCCGGGACGGTCTGTACCCGTCCACATGGTCCCGGGCCTGAGTGGACAAACAGCAGACAGTGGAAAGATGAACCGTCCAACGATCCATCTCGTCAGCTGTTCGCCTTCCATCACAGCCTCTAACAATATAATACAGCTGTTATCCAGTCTGAGAGTTTGAATCCGGGTCTCCTCCTCAGTGACTGTCTGAGTGCCGCTGAGCAACTGTCAGTGTGCAGGTTGTGTTCCAGTGTAACAGAAGATGCTGCTCATTCAGCAAAGTAACAGTAAAAACAGCTGATTTAAAAGCTCTCAGCAGTCTGAATTAAAGTCGGTCACAGTTGTCTAATCGGTGCTGCCCTCTAGCGGATCGGCGCCTGCAGCGCGGCACCCAGACCCAGGTACTCCAGGTTCTCCGCCGCAGGCAGGAACCGGCCGTTCCCCGTTAAAGCAGCGGTGTTGGAGGAGGACGTGGCCTGCGGCAGGAAGTCCGCCTGGTAGTCTGGGTTGTCGAGGCTGTCGCTGTGGACCAGGGGGAGCGAGTTCTGGGCGGTGTTCAGGTACTCCGGTGCCTCAGGAACTCGGGCGAAAGCCTTAAGATCCTCCAGCGGGGAGGGGAGCGAGGCGGCGCCCCAGCCCAGGCTCAGGTCCTCGTAGTTGGGATTCAAAACGTCGGACAGCCGGCTGCTGCGGCTGGTTTCACTCATGCTCTGGTTCATGTACTCTGAAAGAGACGGACAGAAGAATGACCACAGAGCTTCATGTACTTTATTTATGACTTTATTCTTATTTTTTGGTCCAACTCTGCTGCATAAATACACACTTGTATTTTTTTATACATTACTGAATGTTTGCAGTGTACCGTGGACGGTGAAGTCGTCTTTATCCAGAGCGTTGGTTGTGGGATCAGTGATGTAACGCAGAGCGATGCTGTTCTCTCTGACTGGACGACCGTTCTGAGAGGAAACACAGGAAATGTTTCTTTCTCCTTTATCACTCAAACATTTTTGTATGTTTAGCTTCATGAACACACAGAGAGACAACAAGCGGTCAGAACATCCAGTGTGAAGGTTTGTATCGTGTCATTAGACGGGTTTGGTTACCAAGGCGCTGCAGGGATGGTTGTCATGGCTACCCATTCCTTTGTACGGCAGCAGGTATTCGTCGGCGTCGACCACGTCCTCCATGTCACCTGAGCTCAGCAGGCGAGAGTAAAACCTGCTGTCTGTCGGACTGGGGAGGTCACCCTGAGACAGGACGGAGGTCAGGTCACTGTTACTGTTCAGAAACACACACACACACACACACACACACACACACACACACACACACACACACACACACACACACACACACTACCTGTATGACCAGGTATCTGGACGGATCTCTGGCCATTTTTGAGAACTCTGATATCAGCTCCCTGAACTTGGGACGACTGGACGGGTCGATCATCCAACCTGGAGACAGAAGACAAGAAGTCAACAACAACAACAACAACATCAACAACAACATCAGCTCGTTCAGCTTTCAGCTCGTTCAGCTTTCAGCTCGTTCAGCTTTCAGCTCGTTCAGCTTTCAGCTCGTTCAGCTTTCAGCTCCACACCCGCCGCTCCTCGCTCTCTTACATTTGACCATGATCATGTAGACGTCGATGGTGCAGATCGGAGGCTGGGGCAGCCGGTCTCCTCTCTCCAGCACCGAGGAGATCTCGCTGGCCGGGATGCCGTCGTACGGTTTGGATCCGAACGTCATCAGCTCCCACACCGTCACACCTGCAGAGACAGAGAGCGACCCGCTAGAACCGAGTCCCAAACAGGACCAACAGAAGGGCGGTGTCCCTGAAGCAACACTCACACACCAACCAGGTCAGAGCTACATCTGGACCAACACCAGGCTGACAAATGAACAAAACACCAGCAACAGATTAACAATAACAGGCTGTTCTGTGACGTCACACATCTTCAAACCTTCCACTCAACATAATATTCTGTACTTTATATTCTAACCTGATCAGAGTCATTCTGTAACTCCACACTGACGTACTGATGCTGGAATAAGAAGCACAAAGTGTCCAAACGTTCCTGACACGCTGAACAAAGTTTCCTGGTTGTTGCTGTTAGCAGGAAAATAAAGATACAGATGTTCCAGCTGTCAGTGTCGTGTTGACGTTGTGACACATTCATATACCTGGACACAGCGAGCGCAGGTGGGACTGCAGGTGAGAGGACTGCAGGTGGGACTGCAGGTGAGACTGCAGGTGGGACTGCAGGTGGGACTGCAGGTGAGACTGCAGGTGGGACTGCAGGTGAGACTGCAGGTGGGACTGCAGGTGGGACTGCAGGTGAGAGGACTGCAGGTGGGACTGCAGGTGGGACTGCAGGTGGGACTGCAGGTGACCCTGTGTATTGAAGGTCGACTCACCGTAGCTCCACACGTCGCTCTGATGCGTGTACGTCCACTGGAGGATCGACTCCAACGCCATCCACTTAATGGGAACCTACAGAGAGCGGAGAGGGACAAACTTCATCCGACTTCTGGAGGCGGTGAACGACACCAAGTGATTTTAAAACGCTGATTTTTGAACATCAATATATCGTCAGAAGAACGTAAAGATAATATTATCATTTCTGAGCATGTTTAGCCTAGCTTAGCACAAAGACTGGAAGCGGGGGGAACTGTTAGCGCTGACCTTCCCTCCGTCAGCGTGGTACTCCTTCTCGTCAGCCGTCAGCAGCTTCGCCAGGCCGAAGTCGGTGATCTTGACGTGGTTCGGAGTTTTCACCAGGACGTTCCTCGCCGCCAGGTCTCGATGCACCAGGTGATGCTCCTCCAGGTAGTTCATGCCCTGGATACACACACACACACACACACACACACACACAGTTTATATCAGACGTTTATAATTACATGTTTTTACAGAAGCAATAATTTTGTCATAATGAGGAAAATGGAGATAATGGAGCTCATTTTCAGACTGTTTGGGAAAATTACAGAAATGGTGGGACACTCCTCCCTGAACCTGATGTTGGGAAGGTGTGTGTGTGTGTGTGTGTGTGTGTGTGTGTGTGTGTGAGGGATCAACACAAAGGTTTTATTCTGAGCTCATGACCTTGTTGGAGTGATTTTCCCAGCACTTAAAAATCCAAATGAGACTTAAAACAGAGACTGTATAGATTAACTCTGCCTCACACACACACACACACACACACACACACACACACACACACACACACACACACACTGTTTCCTGCTGGGTTCAGGCTAATAGGCCTCAGCAGGCTTACAGCGAGCTGCAGGCAGAGCCGACGCCTCGGGCAGAGCGAGGAGGGAGATTTTCTTCTGAGGCGAAAGTAAACTGAGACATGAGCTGCTGCTTTGTACGAGATCTACGACCGCCACGAAGAAGGATCTGCAGTCTGAGCTCACCTTGGCGATCTGGACGCACCAGTTGAGCAGCCACTGGGCGCCGATGTGGTCCTTGTGGTGGCGGACGTAGTCCAGCAGGCAGCCGTACTGCATCAGCTGAGTCACCAGCTGGACCGACGACGTCAGGCAGATCCCCAGCAGACGACACACGTGAGGGTGATCCACGCTGGCCATCACATACGCCTCCTGCACACACACACACACACACACGCACGCGCACACACACACAATGTTGATAAAATGTTAGAAATGGAAGTTTTCAGACGTTATGTCCTTCAAATGTGGACGTTAGTGATGGAGGACGAGGGAGACGAGACAGAAGAAGAAGAAGAAGAAGAAGAAGAAGAAGAAGAAGAAGAAGAAGAAGAAGAAGACTCACATCCAGGATTTCTTTGTTGGCTTTGGGGGACGTGGCCTCTCTGAGCACTTTGATGGCCACTGGGATCCTGACGTCCTCTCCCTCGGGGATCCACAGGCCCTGGTGACATTCAGCATGTAAGTGACAACAGTAACTTGATGTGGACGTTCCTGAGCGTTGGATCCTACAGCCGCTCACCTTGTAGACGGTCCCGAAGGCTCCGGAGCCGAGGATCCGGATCTTCTTAAACTCCGTCTCCTTCAGGATCCTCAGCAGCGCCTGGTTGGGAGCCTCGCCGCTCGGAGTCAGCGGCTCCACCAGCTGCAGAGAAAACTTTATAAATCCTCCAACAGCATCAGGTGTACGCAGGACTGTGACTGTGTGTGTGTTTCTGTGCACGGTCCTCCCTCTCACCTCTCTCTCCTGCAGAATGCGCCGCAGCGTCCTCTTCCTCCTGATTCGTTTTCGCCGCAGCAACACAAAGATCATCAGCGACACGATGACAGCGATCAGGAGCCCGCCCACCACGGCCACCGCCAGCGTGGAGTGAGTGGCAGCGCTGCGAGGACCAACAGGACCAACAGGACGGTTAATTCTCATTTCCCATTTCATTTTGTCATCATAGTCGTCTGCTGAGGCTCTTTAACTTAGAATTTCCATTTCCATCCATTCATTTCTAACACAGTCGAACACATTAACATGCTGAGGGACGGCTGCTCCTCAGCTGCTGTGCTTTCACTCTCCATATCTTCATTTCTATTGACTCCCATCTTAATTTTTGGATGAACCACACGAATGCTGGACGTACAGACAGAACGTGAAGTGAAGTCAGTGGACAGACACACACGCTGACAAAGCTTCTGACATGAAGACGTGAGCTGGTTCTGTGATGTTCTCATGAATGAAAGAAACAGAGACCGGCTGCAGCTGAACTCATACAGGTTTATTTTAATATTCTGAACCTCAGACATAAACTCTCATGTGATCAAATCAGCTGTGCAACAAGCTGTGAGTTAAAGTTTTACCCGCTGCATCCCGACAGTCCCGGACCAGAACACCTGCAGACACGGAGACACAAACGCTCACATTCAGCTCGGAGTCACTTTCCTTTATCGATTCAAATCAGAGACGTGACGGGTCAGAACCGGGTCTCACCCCTGGGTGCAGTTCTGGTGGCAGGACTGACACTGGCCCGTCTTGTCGGCGTATTTCCAGATCAGCGTGTCGCCGTCTCCAGGAACGCCGTGAGGGCAGCGCGGCACGCAGTGAGGACCGTCTTTATGATGGGCGCACTGGGAGCACTGGTCTGGACCCTGGAGGGGGGATACAGAGTTATCTGGCAACATTCAGAGCTCTGATATCTGAAACTGATATTAAATATCTACAATAACATATTTACAATATTTTGTTTTAACTTATTAACATGAGGTGCAAAGTCACACAGGCGGGCTGCGTTCTGCATCATGACACATACAATTCATAACTGGGCGTATTGTGAATGGACGTTAATGTGAGACGAGATAGAAACTGATCCTGCTCATGTTAAGTTCTGTACTGACCGGGCCGAGGCAGGTCGGGCCCCCCGTCTGCAGCAGACACTCGGGGTGACACTCCACACAGCTGCTGTTCACCTCCACCTCTCTGGGCTCGCTGACGTCACACACACACACACATCATACACATCAAACACTTGAAAAAGTACAAAGTGTAGAATTCATCTTTCACGTTCAAACACGTTTGAAACAAAATGACGTCAAATGCAGCAATATATTCATGCCTGGTCTGTTCTGAGCATGTGCAGCTCTCAGCAGAGACGAGACAGAAGCGAGAGGAGGAGTCGGTGGTTTTCTTTCAGCAGGTTCGTCCACGTTTAAAAAACTGTATACACACTGATTTTGGTGTAAAAGTGGTGAAGAAGAAGTGAGACTGAACAAACTGAAGGTGGATGAAGCTGCTGCAGAGACGACGAGAGGATAAAGAGTAAAGAGAGTCTCACCCCTGCAGCAGGTTACACCGCGGCACACAGCGCCCCCTGCGGCTGAAATGTTGACAGGAGACACACATGTTCGGACCCGGACCCCAGCAGCCGTCACCTGTACACTCTGCGTCACAGGTCCGGTTCTGTTGCTCTGTGGGAACCAGACAAGAGGGATTTATTATTCTTTGACTTCACTTGGCAGATAAATGGACCTGAACACATGCAGAGACCCACCGCAGTCTTCAGCGGCGGCGTTGTTGCGTACGGTGATGACCTGGTCCTTGGATCTGAAGAGGCGGTGCCACTGGGCGGGTCCGGTGTAGCACAGCTGGGAGTTGTCCTTCAGCATCACCCGGCCGGCGCTCACCTCCTTCAGAGAGCGCAGGCCGAGCCAGCGCAGGTTCTTCACCCTCACCACTGCCAAACTGTGCTGACTGGAGAGGAGACACAAACCGGGTCAGAACGTTTGTAAATGGACCTCTGAGCTCAGTCCTCCAGGTCATGATAGTTCCAGGTGCTGCATCATTTCATCGCGATACAACACTCAGAACTAACTCTCTTTGTTCTGCAGGCGTTGGCTTCAGTTCATCTCCATGAAAAGTATTTTGGCCGAGAATAAAATGCATCATGCAAAATAACCTGCAGATTTAAATGTAAGAGTCCGTCAGAGATGGCAGAGTTCTGAAGTGACTCACGATCGAGTTGTTCTCCCTCTGATGATCTGCAGGTTCTGGAACACTGACAGAGAGGTCAGATTCTCCGGCCACGACTGGATCAGCAGGAAACCTGCAGTCACGAGTCAAATATCAGCAAAAGCTACTAAATATTGTGGTGTGAAGAGAAGCAGCGACGACCTCTGACCCACCGGTGATCTCCTTCACCGTCCTGAAGTACTCCAGCTTAGCCGGGTCCATGGGCGGGATTTTGTAGTGCGCGTCCCTGAAGAGCCAATGAAAAGAGAGCTTTAATGTCGGCGTCACAGAGCTCAGAAGTTCTGTTACTGCAGATCAGGAGAGTAAATTAATGTTTCAGACCTAAACGAGCAGAAGCACTGAGGAAATATTCAGTCATCTGACTCTTAGATGAAACGAGTTAAAACCTCTCAGACTGAAAGATTCTGTGAGTGACGAGCGTCTCACCCGATGAAGGTGGTCTGGATGAGGGACACGTCCCCGTTGATCTTAGTGCAGTTCCTGAAGGATTCGATGTTGGAAGCGTTGACGGCCAGAGTGTTGGTCAGAGAGCCGACCCCGACTCCGTCACAGGCTGGAGGAAGAGAAGGACTGTCAGGTTTCCTGTCTGCTCTCTCTCTCTCTCTACCTGTCTGTCTACAGCTCGCTCTACCTTTAGGACAGGGTCCCTCACAGGGTTTGCAGCGCTGGACTCCGTTGTCCTCCACCTCGTACGATCCGGCGCTGCAGGTGCGAACACACGACCCACCTGTCACCACATAGTTATCTACATCCAGACAACCAGGAAGCAGAATTCTGTTAATTTCTACCGAAAGATCAGAAAGTACTTAAAAGATTTATTCCATTATTCATTTCAAAAAGGATCAACATTGTTTTTATCTTTATATCACATGCTGCCTTTCTTTTACTAACCCACACTGTATCCTACAGATCTACGCTGTAGACGTGAACCTCCACAGAAATATAACTTCTGTAGCATCAGATTCTCCTGTGGTGCTCAGCTAACACACCTGTAGTCTCCCCAGGAAACACACCGCTGCTCTTCTCAGCTTATACTCCATGTTCAGTGTGTCCACCAGACATCATGCCCTCCACAAGCAGCACGACGTCTTGCTAAGTAAGTCCTGTGGACACAGTCCGGCCCAGAGACCCAGCTGAGTGCAGAACAGGTCGCTGTGTCACCACCGCCAGCAGCACAGACAGCCGGACTGGTTACTGTGCAGACTGCATATATAAATCAGCTTTAACTCCTCACTAACAGATTCAAACCTGCAGTCTTTAACGGACGCTGACTCCTGTGACATCACTTAAGGGCATTTATCAGACTTGAGGAAAAACTAGAAGCTTTCCTTCAAGTGTCACAAATTCTTCAGACAAATCTACATTTTTAGAACTAATTACTGAGTTGATCTCAGTGAAATCGTACGTGGGCAGGCTTTGACGCAGGTCGCCCCGAAAGCGAACTTGGCCTTGGGGTTGTTGACCTCCTGGTGGGTCTTTTGGTCGTAGATCGTCGGTCGAGGACAAGCGTCTTTACAGGTTCCGTCATCGTTGAACTGCCTGCAGGCCTGGAGAAGAAGCAGACAGAGTTTCATTTATAACAGGGAAAGACGTATTAATAAGCCGACAGACAAAAAAAAACGTGGAGACACTGACCAGGCAGTCGGTGGCTCGAGGTCCGGTGCAGCCGGCAGCACAGTGTTCATTACAGCAGTCGATGGGTTTTGGACCGCGACACCTTCCGCTGCACTGCTCGGCACACTGCAGCTTGGTGACTGCAGAGACGCAGAGAGACACTGTGTTATATTTCCTGAAGGTCTCATTCACAGTCCACGACATGAGCCTGGAGGTGAGCTGGTACAGAATGATCTCAATGCTTGAAAGGAAACATCAGGTAAAGTGTGTGTTTACATCTCTGGCAGTGATCTGGTCCTGGAGCCCAACACGACCCGTTCACACACCCCGGGTCGCACTTCTCACCTGGAAACACACACACATTAATACTCAGTTAAACTCTGCAGAGCACAAACTCAACTTCACGAGCAAACGTCGTCATTTTTCCACATACAGTTACGTGTGAAGTTGTCGGTCTTGAAAAGCATGATTGGGTTGCTGGTTCGGTCCAGAATGTCCCACCACTGGATCGTCTCAACGTAACACAGCAGAGGATTGTAGGTCATCTTCACCCCTCCTCTCAGGACCTCTGTCAGGACATGATGATGGAGACACGTCGTGAATAACAAAGCTCGTGCAGTTTATGAGGGTACATTATATAAAAAGAATTCTGAATTAAAATGTCTAAAAGGCTCAAACTTGTTCAGTTGTCTTCGAACATTATCACAAATGTTTCCAACAATGTTCAAACCGGAGAAATCAGAAGTCAGCAAACGGGACTAAATGCTGCGTGACCGTCGATGTTCACTGCTGCAGTCAGGTTGATCAACAGGAGTGAAGATGAATCCACTTTATAATCCCAAAAGTTCAAACATAATCTCTGAGCTCTCCTCTCATCAGTTAACAGCTCCGGGTCAGAACAGAATCTGATGTGACTCCAGGTGTCTGTATTCCTCCAGGAGGTCTGGATCTGCACCGACTCACCAACAGCGAGTGATTAAGTAACTAAATTATGGTTGTTTCTGCACATTCAGCTGCATTTAAATTAACACTTTTTTTGTCGTTAACAGGTGGTTTGTTATATATATTATACATTTATTTAATCAAATTAATATAATAAACGTGCAACAAATGGTCTAATGATGGTTTGAACTGCAGCCGGCTTCCATCTACAATATTTCCCATCAAGACGTCGTAGCTGTAAAACATTTTTGGTTTGATTTCTTCACTCAGCTCGACGACGTGGAAGATTGAACCGGTCAGCGTGCAGGAAAGAGAAAGCCAAATACGTGTGTGTTACGATCTGTCGATATTTCTCTTCATTTAAACCTAAATTACATCACATATTACAAAACCACAAGTCAAGTTTCGATACCTGTCGATCTTTATCATCTTCCCTCAGACTTTAAGTCCAGTTAATGCTTCTGGCTTCATTCTGACAGCTTTCAGGATTCATCTACAGTAAAAAATCTACGTCATCAGACAAAGTTTGTGCGGGTGTGGTCTATTTCCTGCTGCCAGGGCACAATCTGGTGTTGACAGAAGGGTTTAAAATGGTGTGCTGACTCCGCCCGCTGGGCTCGCTGCCGGCACGATGAGTGAGGCAACATCAGCGGCGCTCAGCAGCTTATAAAACCAAGCAGAGCAGAAAACAATGAGCCGCAAATAGTGTGATTAAAAATAACCAAGGAGCAAACTGAAGGATCCCAGCCGAAGAATTCAAAAGTCATTAATGCATCAAGTCCAGTGTTGTAAGATGAGGGTTTAATAAGCGTGTGTGTGTGTGTGTGTGTGTGTGTGTGTGTGTGTGTGTGTACCGTTCAGCCTGCTGAGCTGCAGCTGTCTCAGTCCGCTGGTGTAGTTGACCGTCAGAGACGAGTGGTTCCTGTTGTAGTTGGACATCACCAGCAGAGCGAACTGGCCCTCGTACAGGTTCTGACCTCGGATCAGCTTCAGGTTGACCAATGGGATGGTGGCGGCCTCGTTCATGGCGATCAGAACATAGCCGCCGACTTCCTGGATGGACTTTAGAAAGAGAAGAAGTTGGTGTCAGTATTTGTTTGCAGGTTTTGAATTCCTCCACAGTTTCAGTTCAGAAGCAGCCGCTGGGTTTATTTTGGGAACATCAACGACTTATTGCTTAAGATTTAATTAATTAGATATATATTCACCCACAGAGCAAATTAAATTAGTTGCACAACTTCCAGATTTCATTGGAAGGCATAAATTAGATGGCAGTGGCTGAGACAGATGGCCGCCCACCATTGGGTCGGTTCTGCTCGGAGGTTTCTGCCTGTTATAGGGTTCTAGCTCCTTTCTAGAGATCATTGACCAGAACTTTTCCAGTGATGATCCAGCTGGTACAACTGACAGGAAGTGCTTCCATACACTAATATGTTACTTAATCAATCACTTTAAAGCCCCGATGCCTTCTCGTCTTGTGGCTGCTGGGAGTTTAGTTTCCATCAAGAGCAACAAAAGAAGAAATAAGACGAGTCTCTTAAATGAACAACTAACTGGTTTCATTTTAAGAAAAATCTATGTTTTTATAATACTACTAATACCAGACTGTATTGTGTTGTTCAAGGGAGTTTAAATAATGTTCCAGGACAACACAATTGGGGTCATGGCGGAACTGACTCAAGGAGTCTGGTTTATAGTCTGCCAGAACCAGAACTCAACCAAAATTACTTCATTTATGTAATTCTCAAGTTTTTTGTTTTTTTTACTGCAAAATGTATTTTAATCCAAATGAATGTTATTAAAAAGGTGGATATTGATAAACGTTAATTAAGTGATCAAGCATTAGCCTCTTCGTTAGCGCTGATCCGATAAAAATCAGATGCAGACCTTTGAGAACCTCCCGGTTTAGGAAATGATCAACGAGTGCTTCGACAGGAAGAAAGATCGAACATTGACAGACGATAAACAGTGATGTCACCAGCAGAGGCAGCGGACCCACCTGCAGGAAGGACAGGTCCTGGTGCTCCAGGCTGTAGGTGATCTCCAGGTTCTCCAGGACCACGGAGCAGTTGGAGTACATCCTCACCATGTTCTCATAGTGGTTCTCACGACTCCCCAACAAAGTCAGGTGGTTACTCATCCCCTGACACACTGAGACACACACACACACACACACACACACACACACATACACAGTTCAGTTGCAGTTCCTCTGATGGACACTAGATGGTATTATGTTCTTCATTTGCTCTGAGACAATCATCAATATTCTACTAAAATGAGCCGACACAACGTCAGAAAGCCTCCAGTTCAGTTTCGAGGACATTAAAACAACAAGATACTTATAACGTCTTTTCATACGGACGTTATTACAGTTCATCTGGACGTATGTCACTTTATTTGGTTGGACAAAATCAAACATTTCTTCACGTTCAGTTCTGAGGACGACTCAGGAGCGAAGCTGCTGTCTCGTCTGGTGGCGCGTCACTAAAACAGAGTTTCCCCATCGTCGAGGCGCCAGAGACAACAGACGATGACAGAAGCTGGTCGCAGCTTTAACGTGTACAGTTGGTAACTTAGTGACTGTGAGGACGCGTCGCTCTGAGAGAGAAAGGTGTTTATAAGTGTGTTGCTGCAGCTGATGTAAAGATTCAGTTCATAGAGTTCGTGTTGGACAACACACGATTTCTATCACTGATTCAGTTCAGACTTTGTTTTGAGTGTTCTGATCGGAAACCTGCGTCTACAGTAGAAGGAGAGTATTGTTGAAAACATCTGCTGTCGTTTAAAAACCTGTTTCTTTCTGTCTTTTTGCTCAGAAACACGCTGCGGTCTGAACAAATGATCCGATTTTCTCTAGAACTTCAACAGGAAGTCTCTCGTATCAACAGGTGAGATTGTTTCTCTGGTGGCAAAATAAAAACTTCCTGTCTTCATCTAATCCTTTTAAAATCTTTCACCGGCATCCTGTTTGTTTGACTTCTATCTGATTTCACTGTTCTGAGCGCTCTGACCCGTTTGTGTTGGCATCATCATGTAGAGTACTTTGTAATCATGTATCAACACCAGTGATGGAATGTAACTGAGGACTCAAGTACTTAGTTACATTTTGAGGTAGTTGCATTTTACTTGAGTCTTTCCATTTCCTGCCACTTTACACTTCCACCACACTAAATCTTATAGACAAATATTGCACTTTTAACTCCACTACATGTATTTGATTACATTAGCCACTAGTTACTTTGCAGATTACATGCTGCATTTTGACATTAATTGATTTGATCTGTAGCTGGTTACATAAAAACAGACTCAAATCATCACAATTTATACACTTGAATCATTCAACTTGTACTTTTGATACTTAATTACATTTAATATCGGTACGTCTGATTAAAAAGTGATTGATCCATTAAATTGTATGTTGACATTATTATAATTAAAGTAGGTTGGTGCTGCTGACTCTGACCCGCTGCGGACCAGCGCTGGTTTCGTGGTATCGTGCAGTCAGGTGTTCAGGTCGAACAGGAAACAGGTGCCGGCTATGTGCCGAGTGTTTAAAGTTAATTCGTCAGGCGTGACAACATTCAGGTGTGTCAGCTGCTGGACACATCTATCACGTCAGTAATCCTTTAGAGAGGAATGAAACCCGACTGGTTCTGTCAGTACTAGAGAAACTCAGCAGGTTCTGGAGGAAGTTACAGGCCGTGAGCGACGAGATACAGAGAGTACGAGTCTGATAGGAGGAGGCGAGGACTCGTGACAGGAGCAGGACATGATCATCAGTTCAGAAACGGATCAGGACTTTGGTCTGAACTTGTTTCTCTGGCTGCATTCCTATTGGCCGGCTCCCGCTGTGATGTCACAAAGACAACACAGCTGCAGCCCAAACTGATCCCTGCCTCTCTCTGATTGGCTCGTGGCTCACTTTGGGGAGCGGCCCATTGGTCAGAGTGTCAGGGGGAAGCGGTCCACATCTGGACACAAACACACACACACACACACACACACACACACAGCATTTCACCACACTGTTTTCAGATCAAATATAAAACTTTATTGTCTCTCTCTCTGGCCTTGTCCCTCTCACTTCTCTATTCCTTCCTTCCTTCCTTTCTTCCTTCCTTCCTCTCCCCTCTCCTGTCTCCTGACTCATCCATCCTCCCAGGACATCTTCATCCTCTCCTTCCTCTGAGCCTCCTCACCCGGTGCAGATGTTTCACTCCACTGACAATGAACACAAATCAACTGAAACAAGACCGAGTCCTGAAGGAGACCAACATGTGCTGCCGGAGTGAAAACCTGTTCCTTAAACAGTCTCTCCTCACATGAGCAGAACCTGCCTTAGAAACATCATGTTTTTAAGTTCTCTTCAGTTCCACAGTGATCCAGTGACAGCTGTCTGAACATCCACAGGTTCACCGCTAACAGGAAGTGCTGACAGCTGATTCTGCAATCAGTATTAATAATAAGTATTTTTCTTTGGTGGTTTCTGTTTTAAATCAAGTCTCAGCTGCTTCAGTTGTTCAGCAGAATGCTGCAACTCTGTTTGACTGTGAAGCTCCAGAACTGTTCTGTGGACTACGACACTTCTGGAACCCTGTCAGGCGCTTTGGGCTTCTTCCATACAAATCCAATCTATTATTATCATATCATCAGGAGGAGGAGAGGATGATGTGAGGTTAATGTGAACTGCTCCTTTAAAGTAATGGATTATATAACAGTAACTGGAGTTCACATGAACACTACGAAGAATTAAGGTAAATCACTGATAGTGACACACACACACACACACACACACACACACACACACACACACACACACGCGCACACACACACAGAATGTGGTGTTTGTTCAGGAACAGGTTTGATCTGACGATGACGTCATCGGCTGATGTACAGCACTATGAACATGAAAACTGCCTTGTCTGTGTGTGTGTGTGTGTGTGTGTGTGTGTGTGTGTGTGTGTGTGTGTGTGTGTGTGTGTGTGTGTGTGTGCGTGTGTGTGTTGGCATGTTTCCTCTGCAGGTCAAAGCTGCAGCAGAGGGGATTTTGCAGCCTCATGCCGTCCAGCAGACATGTTTGTCGAGACGAGCGGCTTCGCTCCACTCCAGCAGCTGGATCAGAACCTCCTCTGGTAAAGATCAGCTGCAGGTTCTGCTTCAGATCAACCTGAAGGACTCAGAGACAGAAGTGGTAACTGCAGCTCAAACCTGAACCTGCACGTCAGCGATCCTCACTTCTACCTGCCTGTTACAGCCCAGACACACAAAGTACACGTGAATCAGGACGAGAACAGACGACCAACAAGAAGGAACTGGATCAGATCCTCCACAGTCCTCCGGGTTCCTGCTGACTCAGCTGGAGAGAACAGATAGGAGAGGAAGTGTGTGTGTGTGTGTGTGTGTGTGTGTGTGTGTGCGTGTGTGTTCTATCTGTCTCTCTGTCTCGCTTCACATTAAAGAAACAGTTCAACATTTCATCTGTCAGAGCAGGTACAGTGTAACCACGTGGTTAGCTTAGCTTAGCACAAAGACTGTCAATCAGTCGCTTATGGGTTTGGTTCTGTTCACAGCAGAGTTGGGAATGAGGTCAAACCTGGCAACCCACAGGACCAGATATTAACCGGGACATTTTTATGGGTTTAGTTTGTTGAATTATTGGATGTTATCATAAAAAAATGATATTAAACCCAACAGAGTAGTGCGAAAGCCAAATGTATTAACTTAAGGCTTTGAACTTGTAAATGAAGATGAATATTCAGGGACGGCTGATCTGCACTTTAACTGTGTGGTGAATAACATCACATACAACACAGCAACATAATTAATACTTATTAATCTTTAACATTAATCACTTCTTCACCAGGCGTTTTACAACAAACAGCTTTTTAAACTGCTGCTAAAAACTAAATCTACTGTTCAACGACACAACATACGACATGAACATCAGGAAATAATCAAATAATCTTGTTTCTGTCTGTGGATCAGCACCAGAACCTCCCGGAGTCGAGCAACCAAATCATAAAACAACAGCCGCTCGTCTGAAATCTGAAAAACATCGTCGACAGAGAGAAAAAAGACCGAGTGCGTCAGAAGGTTTCTGACTGGAAGTGTGTTATCTGCTTTTGGGAGTTGACCTTTAGTCAAGGTTTGACAAATATGTGCTGCCCACGCACACACACACACACGCACGCACGCACGCACGCACGCACGCACACAGTTTTTCGTGGTGCGTTCAGGGACAGGATGTTGAGATGAGTCACATGATCACACCTGAGAGGCGACAGGAGCAGCTCTCACCTGAGCGAGAGGCTGTAACACGTCACAGAATAAAACTGCATGTTGAACTTCTGAGTCTGGAACACAGAAACGAGCTGCAGGACTCAGGATGATCCGTCAGCTCTCCGCCCTCTATTCTTCTTCTGAATATCAAACGCCGACTAATGAAAAATAAATACATGCTCATCAGTAATATATAAACGAAGCGACTGAATCTGTTGGCTCAACATGATCGATGAGCCACATTTCTGAATCTTTATTTCCCAGAGGGCCCGACACGATGAACTCACGACTACAAACAGGTGATCCTGACATTACTGACAGACGATGAAGCATCACAGTCCTGCTTTTTAATTAAATCCATTTTATCAGACTCAATAACATTCAAACAGATAATCAGAAAGATTCTGAATATCAGCCGATCATCAGTCCGTCTGTGCTGCAACCAGACAAAAACTCAGTTCTACACGTCATTAAACAAACTGTACAAACAGACTCTGGTGAAAGTAGAAGTTCTGATCCAGCTCGTTTCCTCCAGTAAAGTAATAGATTACAGGCTCTGACATGTACTCAGAGTATCAGAGTACAAAGTCTCCCTCTGAAGGACATTTGTGCTAAAAGCTAACTGAAGCTCACGTCATACAGGTGACAAGCTGGATCAGAACTTCTAGTGAAGTGTGGACTCAACACCGTGCTGCATTTTATTCAGTATCTCTGTGATTTCCACTTGTCGACTCCTGATGCGTCAGTTTTCTGTCCTGCTGTGTTTGAAAAGATGACCAAAGGTGAAATGTGCTGAAACAGAAACTCAGCGTGAGTCCGTCTTGATAACTGTACAAACGGGTCGAGGGGGTAAATTAATAGAACTTTCTCACTGAAGTCTGAAAAAACGTCTTCGTCTTCTTCTTCTGTAGTATTTGTGGCGGATGACTCGAGTGGATCCACTTCAGGAATATCAGAAACGTTCTTGCTGCTGTAAACTGTTTCTCCATCGTCAGACGAGAATCTGGAATCTTCTGACTGCTGGATGTAAATTCTCTTCCTGTGTGGGACGAGTCCACTTCCTGTGTCGCTGCTCGCACAGGAACAAAGACAACACGAGCTGTCAGCCGTCTTCAGGACGGACGCGTCTGCAGAACCACAGGACTTTCTCCTGATCGCTATCAGCACAGCAGCCAATCAGAGCGCAGCGAGGAGAGAGGCATTCACCGGTTTCACAACCTGCGAGAGATGAAGAGATACCACACACACACACACAGAGAGACACACACACACACACACACACACACACAGAGAGAGACACACACACACGCACACACACACACACAGAGACACACACACACGCACACACACACACACAGAGAGACACACACACACACACACACACACAGAGAGACACACACACACACACACAGAGACACACACACACGCACACACACACACACACAGAGACACACACACACACACACACACACACACAGAGACACACACACGCATACACACACACACAGACAGAGACACAGAGACACACACACACACACACACACACACACACACACACACACACAGACAGAGACACAGAGACACACACACACACACACACACACACACACACACACACACACACACACACACACACACACACACACACACACGTTGCAACATTCGTGTTCTTCTGCTCAGCACTCTTCTCAGGAATGTGTGTGTGTGTGAGTGTGTGTCTCTGTGTCTGTGTGTGTGTGTGTGTGTGAGCGTCTGTGTGTGTCTCTGTGTCTGTGTGTGTGTGTGTGTGTGTGTGTGTCTGTGTGTGTGTCTCTGTGTGTGTGTGTATTGAATTATCTGTAATGAGTGAGGATCTGCTGACGGTCAAACAACATGTTGTCTCTCTCACAGTTCATCGTCTTGTTGACGGCCCGAGTCGTTACAGCGACAGTGACGACCTGAACCAGAACTGACTGACCCGGCCCGACTCTGATGGGACACAGCGCAGCTGCTGACGTTGTGCTTGAGACGAAGGTGCCAGAAATCAAATTAGTCGAGCTCAGAGTTTCAATCCAGGAGGCGTCTGTGCACATCCAGCTAGCAAAGTTACATCATGGTCATAAAGTAACTAAAGTTACATGAGTAACTTACTTATCTGAACCCAAACTAAACCGAACCAAACTGTGAGGGACAGACAGTTCGGACTACTGTGACACTGAAGAATACTTAAACAGGACTTTTCTCAGGCAGGTTCTGCTCACGTAGGAGAGACGGTCTGAGGAGTTCTGATCAGATTCATGAACAGCTGAGACTTGATTCAAACATCAGAAGTTTCTGCCTGTGTGATCACAGTCTGCAGCAGACTGAACCCTAACCCTAACACATCACAACGACATCGACCTGCTCAGCTGTTTCGGTATGAGGAGGTGTTGTGTGTGTCCTTTGTGCAATGCATTGTGGGACAACAGATCAGGTAGATTCTGCTTGAGCCGTCGTTGATTTTGCGCCTCAGCGTGTGAGCAGCGTGAGCTGTCAGCGAGTCTTTCTCCTCCTGTCGTCCGTATTTACGTCCTCACGGAGGCAGCGAGTCTCAGCGGACAGGAGAACAGATGAAGTCAGCGTCCTCGCTGCGAGGCGGCGGCTCGCTCACGGAGCAGCGGGACGACATCAATCCTCATAAAAGATCAAAGAGGAGACGAGAAGAAAACAGAGGAGAAGATGGAGAGGCGTCCTGCCAGCGACCTGCAGCACAGCTCACCTCGTCACCCACAGACAGAAACACAGACGCTGCAGGACTCCACTCACCTCCACTGACAGTGTTTATGGCTTCTTACTGCAAGACTTTCTCCATGTTCCACTCACACTGTGGTTCAGTGTAGCCAATGAACACACAATGATGAGTCCTGTTAGCTGCTAGCTGTTAGCTTAGCAGCCACAGTGAGGAGTTCACACTGGTGATCCTGCAGCAGAGTCACAGAGTGGAGCCTCCTTCTCTTGAGTGAAGAGTCACACATTAATTATTATGAATTATCTGATGTGATCAGCAGCAGCAGCTCCACTGGGAGCAGATCCAGTGTTCTGATGGGTTCTGACCCGTCCATCCACTCAGTTTGATCTGACAGTGAAACATTAAAGTGTTTGATGAAACGAGCGACCCGACAGATCGACCCATAAAAGCCCGAGTTTCAAAACTATGAAATGAAAATCAATATGTCCGGTGTCACCTTCCCTGCAGCTCCAATATTCACTCCGCTGAATCAATGAGGGCTGCTGATCGTCCTGATCGATAACACGGCTGATTTTAAACTGAGCTTAAGTGTTTTTATTGATTGAATTATGAACAGGAGCAGAAAACATGATGTGACAGAAACACGAGGGGCTGAAGTGACGACCTGGTTCATACCAGCCGGACGCAGACAGACGTGATGTTGTCCTGCAGAACACGACCACGGGAACACAGTGGCCCTGTGTATCTGCACACACACACACACACACACACACACACACACACACGCACACACACACACGCACACACACTTCAGGAATGTCTCGACCAGCTGAGAAACGCTCGTCCTGTTGAACACACTCAGCAGCTCCACCGAGTAAATCACATCTCAGTTTGACTAAGAGGCCGTTCAGACCTGATACCATCTGATCTGATCCCAGGTGGACAGTCTGAGTACAGGTGTGCAAGACGAAGAAGAAGAAGAAGAAGAATAGGAAGAAGAAGAAGAAGAAGAAGAAGAAGAAGAAGAATGTTTCAACTGATCCAACCATTGAACCAGTAACACATCAGCACCAGACTCCCTTAACAAATGTGTCAGTTTAGTGAGTTGTTGAGTTGGAGACACTTTATAAACTCTGTGAAACTCTGTCTCTGACTCATTCTGCATTATTTGGACCTTCTTGTTAATTCAGCATCTTAATAAGTGCAGATATTATCAGTACTGCGACTAACGACACATCATGGCTGCAGTCAGATGTGTTACGCTCAGCAGAAGCCTCACTGGGTCGATCGGGACGTGTTCCGCTCTTCACTTCCATGAATAAAACGGTCGGACATGTGGTTTGTTTTCTCTCTCAGCTGCGCGCACACACACACACACACACACACACACACACACACACACACACACACACACACACACACACACACACACTCTCTCTCTCTCCTCTCTGACAGCAGAAAAGCTGAATGGAAAATCCTGAAAAAAACAATCTTCCTAATCAAAACCTAATCATACAATCTGCCCTGTGTGTGTGTGTGTGTGTGTGTGTGTGTGTGTGTGTGTGTGTGTGTGTGAGTGTGTGTGTGTGTGTGTGTGTGTCCTGCCTGCAGCAGTGTGTGCAGGTCACAGCGAGACTCTGCTTGCCTTGACACACTGAAGCTGCTTCGTTCTCGCTCTCTTGTCGTTCGGGGAAAATTCCAACGACTGAACAACTTGTGTTTGCTTTTTTTTGCACTTTCACAGTAAATAATCTCGGCTGGTGACGGACGGAGGACACGACCCGTCGCCGCTGCCGCAGCCGGCGCCAGAAACACCCTCTGATGATAAAGACTGAGACCAGCTGGGCTGCAGTCAGAAAAACCTGAGAGGTGTCAGACAGAGCTGCTCCTCAGACACCACGCTGACTTTATCAATCTGACCGGTGGAGGCTGACGGAGGCCCCGACCCACATACATCCGCTTATTATCATTAATATTATTATTATTATTATTATTATTAGTTTTGCCAAATCTCATTTTTTTCTAATGCTCAGTGACGAGTGGACGAGATGGACGCAGCGATCAGTTCAGTCTGAAATCTACGTGTTACTTCTGAAGTGACATCATGTGGATGGTCACTGCTGATTGGTTACAAAACAGGAAGCTGATCCTAAAACACTCCAGGTGTGCTGCCATCACACCTGATTTATTCTCATCCAGTTTTGGGGGGAAGACTTGATTCTCTACGTGTGGAGTCACGTTGTTCTGTGACAGCTCGCACAGTTTACACTGAAACTACAGGCGGAACTTTTTCTTCTCCGTCCTGCGAGTGTGTCATTCATCCACAGTGCTAACACAAGCTAGCACAAGCTAGCACAAGCTAGCACAAGCTAACACAAGCTAGCACAAAAAAAGTTTGAAAAAAAAGTCAAAAAATTTTAAAAAGTCAAAATAAAATTTTAAATTAAAAAATGAGAGAAAAAAAATCAAAATCTTAAGAACTGATCCAGGTTTCTTCGAGGGGTCCTGGTCCTGGTCCTGGTCCTGGTCCTGGTCTTGGGTCGTGGCCCCTCATGTCTTCAGTCTGCTGGCAGTGTCGACTCACACTGAAGAGAAACCGACCGACTCGTTCTTCTGAATCCTGGGAATCGAGCTCCTGATGACGTCTGAAACAGCTGCCGGACGTCCAGCTGCAGATCCGGCCCGCCGGACCTCTGACCTCTGACCCAGCGGTGACAGAAGGGGCTGAATTCTAGTTCTCCTGGCTCCAGCACCGCTCACACGCTACAGTACCGCAGCCTGTATAATCCTGTTAACAGGTTCTTAGCTCCATTATTGACATTCTTCACATTCCTGCTCTGAAATCCCCGCGGGCGGCACCGCTGCTGTCTGCGGGTCACGCCAGGAAAAATTCTGCTTTATTTAGAATATCACAAAGCTGCCTCAGCAGCACGACGCAGCCTCCATCCTGTGACCCGCGGGTCACAGCTGCACAGAACCACTCTGACATTATCAGCTCTGATTAGAACGACGAATGGCCTGCTGCTCCAGAACATGTGGACAGAACCCGCTCCACATCACAGCTGACAGCATTCACACCTCAGCTGACCCGTGTGCAGCCGAGCTCTCCTGTTAGAACTCAGCAGAATCACACTGATAAGAGCAGCAGCAGTTCTGGTCCGAGCTGCAGGTGAGCTGCTGCACCTTTAACCCAGAGCCTCGTGTTTACACTGTGTTATGTGTTCATGACGGATCAGTACAAACAGTTCTGGAGCCAGTCCAGCAGCCTCAGCCAGCAGCCGGGACACGTGTAATCCTTGTGGGTAACCTCGACTGTCAAGCGGTTCTGTTTCCACTGACTGACTCAGATTGTGGTTCTCCAGTCTGACATCATCCTGTAAAGATCCTTCAGCGATGGAGCGGCTTGTTAACCAGAAACAGGAGCTTAATCGTTCTCGTCAAATCCGGCAGACTCCACTGACAGAAACAGTCATTTAACCGCGTGTCGTAAAACACAATAATCTATAATTCTGCTTCTGTCAGTTTACTTTACAGTCGCGAGCTAACGAGCTGCAGCCACACTGAGGGAGAGTTTGTCTCGACATAAATCCACTTTTTAATCCCAAAAGTTCAAAAGGAACTCTGAGCTCTCCTCCCGTCGGTGAACGGCTCCGGATCAGAACAGAATCTGACGTGACCCTGAGTGTTTACTCCTCCAGGAGCTCTGGACTTTATGTCTTACTGCATTAGATTTTTATGCTAACTTTGGTGACGTCGCTGGTTCAGATGCATAATTTCAGAGTAGAAACAGTCGTCTGTAATCTACGTGTTATCTGGGTTCTCTGAGGTGACGTGAGTCCAGGTGTTTACTCCTCCAGGAGGCCCCGCCCCCTCACACAGGGTGGGTTTAACGGTTTATTTCAGTCACAGCAGGATCGCTGGTTCGCTGGGACTGAGACGGTTGGCTGAGTTTTGTTCGACACTGTAAAATGTGTGTTTTTGTCAGTGGAGTCTGGTGTGATACCGCTGCTGCTCCTACGCAAACACAAAGGACTTTATTCAACACAAAAGGTTCAGTAACAGTCGGATCAGTCAGACGCACAAACAAGAACTTTGAGTGGATGAACAGCTGATGTGAATCTGTCACCCTCCATGTTTATGTCGGGTGCTTTTATTCCTGAACACACGAAGAAGCTGATTCCTGACAAACATGTTGAGAAAATCCTCTGAACCGACCCGCAGCAGACCCAACACGGACTGCATGTCTCTGTCAGCCGGGCTCTGTGGGCCGGGTCGGCCCGGCCAGCTCGCTGAGCACAGTTTGTCCTGCTGATTGTTTTCATAGTTTTTCAGTCAATACGGCTCAGCTCGGTATGCTAACAGTGTTGCCACGGTTACCACGAGCCTCCAGCGTCGTCTTTATTGTCGACGTTTCATTAAGCTGCTTCCAAGGAAACACACACACACACACACACACACACACACACTCTGCCAAGGTCTTTCCCAAAAGTCAAACTCAGTGGGAACGAGGCTGAGACACACACACACACACACACACACACGCACACACACACACACACACACACACACACACACACACACACACCCTGAAGGTCGGCCGTCTCTCTGCAGTCTCAACAGTCGCTCTGATCGTTTCTGCAGCTTTAACGTGAAGAAACCAACAGACAGAAAAACGAGCTGTTGCTCTGTCGACCAATCAGAACACAACTGGGTCTGACACCGAGCATTATGGGTAAAAACTTGGCAGGGGACCAACAGTTACTCTTAAAGACATTGAACAGCTCCTCAGATCCATCTGACCTCTCCACCAGAACTCCTGTCACTTCTTATAGGACCCCTGGAAACTGCTCAAGGAACTCAACAACCTCTCAAGGACCTATAAGACCCTCTTCAGAAACACTGGCACCTGCTCAAGGACCCATCAAACCTTTTCAATGACCTCTTGAACCTTCTCAAGCACCGTTTGAACCTCTCCATGGATCTGTGCAACATGCTGAAGGACCACAAATACTGGGCCCTACTCAAGGCCCTCCAGAAGAATCTTCAAGGACCACTTGACCCTTGTTAACTTCCACCACAGCTTCTTCTAAAACCACATCCACAGCCACACCCGCTCCCACGAACACATCACCCCTGTTCTGCAAAACTTACACTGGCTCCCTGTCCCACATCGAATCAACCCCAAGCTCCTCCTCCTCCCCCACAAAGCCCTCCATAACCAGACCCCTTCCTGCCTCACAGACCTGCTGCACCACATTCCCTCCCGAAACCTCCGATCATCTGACTCAAACCTCCTCTCACCCCCGCTCAGCACCGAGCGCCGCACCGAGCACCGCACCTGGGGCGACAGAGCCTTCTCCACAGCCGCCCCCTCCCTCTGGAACGCTCCCCCAAACACATCCGTGACTGTTCCAACCCATCCACCTCCACATCATTACTCAAGACCCACCTTTTGAAACCTGCTTTCAACCTGCAGCAATAGCTGTTTTTCTCTGTACCCCCATCAGCTTTCCTTATCACAAACACACATAGTTATCTGCACATGGTTGCCTGTCCTTCTATGTACTTTTCATTTATTTCTCTATGTATTTTTTCCTCTGTATTTGTATTTTTCCTCTGTATTTGTATTTTTCCTCTGTATTTGGTTTTATGTAAAGCGTCTTTGAGAGCTGTAAAAGCGCTGTATAAATAAAATGTATTATTATTATTACTATTATTAAAAGAGTTACAAATCTACCTCGGACCACCTGCACAACTTCTGAAACCTCCAAATGGACCCCTGGAACTCATTCAAAGAACTCAAGGAACTTGAACCTTCTAAAGAACCACTTTACACTTCTCAAGGACCGTAGTAACCTATTCAAGGCCCTCTACGAGTTCTTCAGATCAGTCTGGAGCCTCCACATTGACTCATGCTACTTCCTCAAGGATCTCTGCAACCTGCTTCAGGACCACTTGAACCTCCTCACAGACCTCTTTATTAACTCAAGGACCACTCAAACCTTCCCAAGGAGCCCTGGAATCTCTTACAGGATGTCCAGTGTCTACAACCTCCTGAAGGACAACCTCCGTCTGTTTCACCTCTTACAGGATGTCCAGTGTCTACAACCTCCTGAAGGACGACCTCCGTCTGTTTCACCTCTTACAGGATGTCCAGTGTCTACAACCTCCTGAAGGACGACCTCCGTCTGTTTCACCTCTTACAGGATGTCCAGTGTCTACAACCTCCTGAAGGACGACCTCCGTCTGTTTCACCTCCTCAAATATGTCTGAAACCTTCTCCAGGATGCCTGGAACCTCTTCAAGGATGCCTGGAACCTCTTCAAGGACCCTGCAGGCTCCTGGAGGACCTCCTCTACCTGTTCACCATCGTCCTCAGCGACTCCGCGATCCGTCTGAAGCTCTCAGGAGAAACTGACTTCACAGTGTCCTGGCCTCTGATTGGCTGGCAGATTTGGGGGGAACTGAACCATCAACTCTGACATCACACTGACACGTCTGTCCGTCTGTGGAGGACGTGACGCACAACAACAGTCTGTTCAACACACAAACAGTCACACAAACAGCCACACAAACAGCCACACAAACAGCCACAAACAGTCACACAAACAGTCACACAAACAGTCACACAAACAGTCACACAAACAGCCACACAAACAGCCACACAAACAGCCACACAAACAGTCACACAAACAGCCACACAAACAGCCACACAAACAGTCACACAAACAGCCACACAAACAGTCACACAAACAGCCACACAAACAGTCATGAAGAATCAAATTGTTGTCGAGACAAAGAGAGAGAGCAGTCAGCTGTTTCCACTTAACACACACACACACACACACACACACACACACACACACACACTCACACACACACACACTCACACACACACACACACACACACACACACTGATAACACTGAACAGCCGAGCTCAGCGTTTCCTCCATCATTCACTCGTTCGTTCTTTTCAGGAGACTCCACTCAGACGAGCGACCCGATTGGTCGGAGATGCGTTCAAACCCAACTCACAACTCCCAGAATGCTCAGCGAGACAATCCAGACACCAGACAGACAATCAGTTATCTCGACGTCCATCTGCCAGAAATCATTCCAACAAAACAAAATGATTTCGTCTCGTTGTGAGAAAATTCTGCTTCCAGTTTCTGCAACATTAATATTTGTGTTGTTCCTGTCCGGCAGGTGAAACGAGCTCAGAACCAGCTCAGAACCAGTTCAGAACCAGTTCAGAACCAGCTCAGAACCAGCTCAGAACCAGCTCAGAACCACACAGGGACGTCTACAGAACATGTCTCCATACAGGATGAGATGTGAACATGTGTACAGTCTGATGTGTCTGATCTGCAGGCTCGGCCCACACAGAACTCCACACACACCTGTTTGGTTCTGATAGAGAGGCACCTGACCCGACTACACACACAACACTGTCCCAACAAACAAGGTAACACACACTTAAAGGGACACTACGTAGTTTTATACAAGACATCTATAAACGTAAAGAACAGTTCAATAAAACAGATCATCAGTGACTCAACGCGCTGCTCTCACTGTGAGACACTGTGAGAGGTGGCAGGGTCCGCCACACGTAAACACAATAACACAGTGTAGCATGGTAGTCTTAACGAGCTGAGACACTCACTGATGAGAAACACAAGGTGAACTTCAGGGAAGCGTGTCGGCTGCTTCACAGCGACGTGTCACATCCAGAAAACTGGAGGACAGGTTGTGAATCAGTCAGAGAAGAAACGAAGATCAATAAAGATGAAGGTCAGTTTTCTGTTCACGCTCAGATGAATCATCCTAAACATTTATCTGACCGGCACTCAGCAGCAACAGACGACCAGGCGGCCAAACAAAGATGGAGGCAGAGCAACATGCAGACAATAATAATGATGTGATGAGATAATAAGAGACTAATGACGAGCCGCCATCTTAAGATTTAATCACACGGAATCAAAAGAAAGAAAACAAAAGAGAAACAGAGTGTGTGTGTGTGTGTGTGTGTGTGTGTGTGTGTGTGTGTGTGCGTGCGTGCGTGCGTGCGCGTGCGTGCGTGTGTGCGTGCGTGTGTGTGTGTGTGTGTGTGTGTGTGTGTGTGTGTGTAGCTTTAAGATGAAACACAGCAGTAACCACACAAACTGATTTCTGATCTGTGTGGAAGATGAATCAGAGATTTAACAGAACTTGTCAGTGTCCTGATCTAGATCCGGTCTGGCGGTCCGGTTCTGGTTCTCCTGGAGGACTCAGCGGATCAGACTGTCTCATCATCAACACTTTAAGGACTTTATGAATGAAGTGTTGTTGTTGTGACAGCTGGTGTGTTTACAGTAATGACCTCATATAAAGCTGACAGCTGTTTACTGTTCTGATAATAATGTTCTGTGTCATCTGTTGGTTCTGGTGTTGGACGGTCTCATCTGCTCCGAACCATCTCATGTTCTCTGATACCTGAACCACATCAATCTGACATGTGTAATCTGATTACATTAATACCGTGAGAACATTTTACCTCCTCAACAATCTGTAATATGTAAATAAAGAACATGAAGTCTAAAAGTGTGAAACATTCACCGCCTGATCATTAACATCTCAGTCACTTCCTCATCAACACGGCGAACTAATTAACTACATTTCCGGACTCACGCACCGTCCCTCCCGCACTGACACGCGCTCTCTCCGGAGCTGTCAGCCCGCACACACGCGCTCCCTCCCCCACACGCGCTCCCTCCCCGGGCTCGGTCCTACCTCTCCTGTCGGGGCTGGTGCAGCAGCAGCGGCCGAGCAGCAGCAGCAGCAGCGCGGCTCCTCCTGCTCCTCCTGCTCCTCCACTCAGCTTCATGTCCGCAGCTGGTTTCTACTGAAGCTCCTCAAAGTTTCTCCTGCTGGACTCCAACTTCCTCCATCAGCGAACACACACACACCGACACACACCGACACAGCTGGAGCTGCTGCTGGGTCCTAATGTTGGAGCTGACTGACGGAGGAGCAACGAGGCTCTGCTGAGCACCTCCTCCTCCACCACCTCCTCCTCCACCACACCTCCTCCTCCTCCACCACACCTCCTCCTCCTCCACCACACCTCCTCCTCTAACACACCTCCTCCTCCTCCACCACACCTCCTCCTAACACACCTCCTCCTCCTCCTCCACCACACCTCCTCCTCTAACACACCTCCTCTAATTCAGTTTCATTTAGCTTTATCGGGTCAATTAATTTTATGAAATATTAAAAGACTTTTTTTTTAGTTGTTTGATTTCAGTCTTATTGTTTAATTTATGAACCCAACAACAAACATTAAAACAACAAACAACAAACATCAATAACAACAAAAAAACAAACAATAAAAACAACAAACATTAAAACAACAAAAAACAAACATCAATAACAACAAAAACAACAAACATTAAAAACAACAAACAATAAAAAATAAACATTAAAAACAACAAAAATACAACAACAAACATTAAAAACAACAAAAATAAAAACAACAATAAAAACAACAAAAATAAAAACAACAAACAATAAAAACAACAAACATTAAAAACAATAAAAACAACAAACAATAAAATATTTACAGAAACTATGATAAAACGTGATAAAATAAATATTTTACTTACATAAAATATACATATATGTATGTATATATGTGTGTATGTATATATATGTATAAATGTATGTATGGTTTATTTATGCTGCTTTTATATTCTGTGCTGTTGACGTCATCAGAGTTTTTACAACCGTCTGTTTGACCTTTTGTTTTAATTTCCACTGAATGTGATTAATAGAAATCTGATCCATCAAACCTGCGAAAACACACACACACACACACAGACACACACACACACACACACACAGACACACACATACACACACACACAGACACACATACACACACAGACACACAGACACACACAGACACACACATACACACACACACAGACACACACACACACACACACAGACACACACATACACACACACACACACACACACACACACAGACACACAGACACACACACACACACACACACACACACAGACACACATACACACACACACACACACACACACAGACACACACACACACACACAGACACACACACACACACACACACAGACACACAGACACACACACACACACACACACACACAGACACACACACACACACACATACACACACACACAGCTCAGGGCTGTTTGTTCTGCGTTCAGCGGCTCGTTCTCTGGTTATCTTGTGTCAGACAGCAGATCCGTCTCCGTCTGACTCTGAGAACTTTGTTTATTGACAGTTTGTCTTAAAATGATTCATCAGTGTGTTTAAATCTCGGCTGGATGACGTCATCAGTCCTGTTGCTGATGGATTACAGGAACAACATGTAGGAATCGGCTGTCATTCATCCCGACACAACCACATGACCGACATCACCAGAGCTAGCTAGCTGCTGCTAACTGTAGCAGCCCTTAGCTCGTTAGCTTACTTAGCCATGCAGCTAGCGGGGGGGCCAATGAGGGGGATCTGTGACATCACAAATAGTCACAGAGTCAATCCTGGATGTGTGAGGTGGAAACTCGAAGCTGCTCGAGCAAAATTGAAGGATTTTGATGCAGAAATTTGACTTT